>JPYR01000633.1:20524-43468 GCA_000775305.1 Belgica antarctica | reverse complement strand
TTTTTTTTTGAAGATTAAATATTAAGCGAGTCGAAAGCATTACAAACCTGGGTCTAAGGCCATGATAACTTGAATGATTCCACGGTTGACAGTCTTTCCCGTCAATCCAGCAATCTGCCCACTGATAAACATTATTTTCAAGTGTTTTTGTCAGTCATGACGTGTATCTCGATTGTTTACCCCAAGGAATGGCCGATGACGTGTAGTTCAGGGAAGCGGATCATGTTGTTCAAGTGCAGGAAGTCGATGAAATGTGCAACGACGTCAGCAACGTCGCCGACACGGTTCCTGGCGGTTATGTAGTTCAAAGTCGATCCGCCGAGACTCCAATCAACGGTGATCATCTAAATTGGAATTTCGTAACTTTTTCTTTGGGCAACCAACAAACTCTCACGTTGTACTCTCCGAGTTGATGATAATTCTCTGCAACGAACGTGTTGACTCTGGCATTTGCCGCGCCGTTCCATCCGTGGATAGTGAATCGTGTTGGATGTCTCACATCGAAGTTTGAGTTTCTCATCGTTTCGAGGTCCCACGTGATCACTTGACCAACGGTCGGGTTGCGACGCGTCAGGAGAATGAAAACCGTGTCCGTGAAAGCGTCGAAATGCGGCTGAACTTGTCCTTCATAAGGATTCAAGTCAATCAAATGCATTTTCCCCTCTGAATCTGGGATCAAAGTCCAACGGTGGGTCTTGTCATCGATGTTGATACGCTTAAGCGGCGACGCTGACAAGGCTGAGAAGAAAAATCCTGAACTGAACTTCAGAGAAATAAATTTGTTTTACCATCAACCAGCAGAACCAAGCAAAGAACGACCAGCTGCTTCATCTTCAAGTGTAAAACTGAGACTCGACTTGAACTATTTTTACCAATTTTTGATAAACACGACCAACAATCAATTCGATAACGCGACTCTTGAGATTAACGCGGGTTTTTGGTCACTTCAAACCAACACAAAGGAATTTTCAATTTCAAAATATTTTTTATTCTTCACCAGTGAGTACAATCATGAGATTTCAGCTTCTTCCAAAATAAATAAATTTCCCTCGCTTTGCACTTACAATTGCGCAAACTTGGGCTTGTTCAGTTCCTTCGCGAGATTCTCCAGGTTTGGATACAAATTAACCGACCCTGTGAAATAGTTTTGGTTCATGTAAACCTTCGGCTTGAATCCATCGGACTGCAAGAATCCTTTGCCGGCACTTTTGGCTGTTGACTTGACGAGTCCCTTTGGAGTCATTATGTGGAAGTTCCTGTTGACATTATACAAATTTCCCACGGTATCAAATGTGTTAGAAGTCACCGCTCCATAAGGCTCTCCGTACTTGTGTTCGACGATTTTCACAGTGTTGTTCGCGAGATTCTTGCCTAAAATACCTGCCGACATCTCAAGCCCAGTGTAAATCGTGGAAATCGCATCTGCAGTCCCGCTGGCGATCTTCAAAGTCTCCGTCATCGTCTCTTCCGCTCTTTGGCTTTCCATTCCGGCAGCGTAGCTGAGAAGTTTGCTTCCCTGCTTCTGCACGTGTGGGGCGAGAAATTTGCCGAAGCTGGTCATGGCTGTACCAACTTTCTCGGCGACAAACGACGTTCCCTGTGCTGCGTAACCGGTGATGTTTTTGGCAACGACGACGCTGTTTTGAATGTTGTTCGACACTGGCGCAGAGTTGTCCGGTGCTTTCTGGATCTTTGACAAGATGAAAGGCGTTGAGAAGTCGATGAATTCGCCTGTCTTCTCAGCGGTCCTTGTCAGCCCGAGTGAAATCCACTGCGCACTTGTGACCATCTTTTCAGAGACGCTGTCACCGGTGGTTTGCACGCTTCGTCTCACTCGCATTGTGTCGTGACCTTCCTGGCCAATCTGAGTGAAGTCTCCGAATTCAACGTCTCCGTCGGCTTTGACGACGCCTTTGAGTATAGTGACGAGAATGTCGAGCACGATGTCATCGAACTCGGCGGGTATCATCAGCCCGATGGCAGATCCATCGTTGCTTTGAAGGTCTGGCAAGACGTAGGCGTGGAATTTGGTTCTGAAGCACGGTGAAACCCCTGGGATCAGCGGATAGATGAAGGAAGAGTCGACTTGAGCTTGATCCGATCCACCAGAAGCTTCTTCACCTGTCGGTTCTACTGCTTCGGTAATTCCTTGTCCAATGACAATGGTCGAGTCCGCAGATTTGATGAGTTGCAGGAAAATCGTTTCATCCAAGTTCTTCTCGAAGTCATCGCCGAGTCTGACAATTCTCAACGCGAAGTCTTCAAGCGAGCTGACAACCTCGCCGTTGCTTTCGATGTAGTACAAGTTGACGCCGTTGCAGCAGAAAAGAATTTCGATCAGCGGGCTTTTGTCATCTGGAGTCGGTTGAACCTTTCCGAGTTCTTTAAGCACCTTCGCAAGCTCGACATAAGTTCTCGCCCGACGCTTCACCGTTTCGCCACCTCCAGTCTCGTTCGACAGCTTTCGCTTGTTGTTCTCCTCTGTCTCTTCACTCTTCCTGTAAATCGTTCCGATGCGAAGCAGAATCTCGGACCGTTGCATCTTAAAGTTGTAAATCATCTTCTTCAAGTCCTGCATTTTCACTTCGACTTCATGATTCTCGTTGACGTCGTCGGTAGAAGGCATCGAGATGGAAAGCACCATAGCTTGGTCAATCAGCGTTATCGCCTCCTTGTAAACGGCAAGAGCCTGTGAACAGAGATTTGAGGTGATGATTTGGTTAAAAATAGATCTAATTTAACAGGGGACGTCGGTGAGTGATGTCAAGTTTGTTTCAAGGTCCAAAGGTTGACATTATTACAAGGTCGTGTAGTTTTACATAAAACTTGATTTTCTCTCAAGCCTCGACGTCACTTGTCATCACCCCCAATTAATTGCTCACCATCTCTATGTCAACTGTTTCTAGATCAATCCCGTTCGAGATCAACACTTTGACTTCTTCGTACGTCTTTCTGAACGTCTCGTATGTCTCTTGGAACTCCTCAAACGAACTGAGCGAGTAGTTGGCTAATTCGTCAGCTGCACTCATTTTAACTTCCAGCTTTTAATGTTGTTGCTTAAGATTGCGAAATTTTGAGTTCAAAAAATATTTTTCGTCAAATCAGCAGAACAGAAGTGCACGAGTGTGACTTTGACTGTCCGAATGGCACTTATGTTGGTAATTGCGCAGACAGCGTCTCTGAGTCAAATCAAACACTGATAACGAGTGGAGCACAATAATTAATCGGAACAGAAATGAAAGCGAACGAACTTGAGATTCTTGTTCTAAGACTGACGGGGTCTAAAAATTTCATTTCTATCGAATTTTCATTTATTTATTTTTCATCACTGAAAGTAGATTTACAAGCACTAAACGATTTATTTATTTTATGTTCTCGACTAGCTTGAGGATGCCATCGGCCGAGACATTGGTCAGCGGGACGGATTGCTCCTTGCCGAGCTCTGAAATTGATTTTTGCATGAAAATACCAGAAACCGCGCTAACTCAGTCTCTTCTGCTTACCATGACGTGACCACAATCGTGGCTGCACACCGCTGCACTCACGGATCAGGATCGGTAGCTTTGGGTTGTCCTTCTTGATGTTGACATAGTATTTCTTAATGAATTCACTAAAACGACAAAGCGTAAACAAACCGCAAGTCCATTGCATAACACCGCCAACCCAGCGCTTACCGTGCTCCTTGCGATTCCGCCCCGGTTTGGCACAGATGCAGCCGCAACTCCTTCACCGCCGGCCCGAACTTGACGTTTCTAATCAGCGACAGACGCATTTTTGACGAACTTCGAAGAAGGAAAATTCACACCGTGTTCTAAAAGTTGTGGTTACGAAGGTGCGAAGTTGAGCAGGCGACGATGTAGATTTGAAAAAGACGTTGAAGATGATTTCTTGTTTTTTTTTGAACACAAAGCAATGTAAGGAAAACTACAAAACTTGCTTCCAGTGTCTAGTGTAGGATTTAGAAGTCGGTGCGATTATAACGGCCAAGCAAAGTCACCTTTTGAAATGTGTCAAAGTTAATCTCCATGAAAATAGGGTGGAATTCTTTGATGTTTTGCAGCATCGTCAAAACCATCAGCAAGTCGGAGCAGCCCTGTTTGGGAAAAGACGCAGCGGTTGCGACTTTAATTTTTCAACTGACCAGTCAAAACACGAAGAATTGCCCGGTAATTTCACATGACATTTCAGTTCCAGGACTTGCTATTGGAAATCAATAGAATTTTTAGATGAATGACTCTCCGCTTGCATCCAATTCAGCGTTTGGCAAGAAATGTGCTGAAACTGTCAATAACTCGCCTTCTAGCACAGTCTAAACACTTGTCCTTAATTAGATATAGATTTTTATTCATTTCAGATTTTAGAAAATCAAAAATAAGTTGTATCAATAGTGTTGTTGTGTTTGTTTCTTCTTCTCGTCTTCGGTCCGTCGTCATCATTTTTAATAAACTAGTTACAAATTTTAAATTTACTTGTATCAGTTTCATTTCATCTCTTCATTTAAACATTTTCTTTTACTTTGTTTACATTAAATTCCATTCTTTAATTCTCTGCCTTTTATTTCATCTCTTATCGCTGACACACACATGAATCTAGCTATTCTGAAGTTACATTAATTGCTTATGCCTTAAGGATGGGGCGCGCGTTGCAAATAATGAAAGTTTTCAGTGTGGCGAGAAGTCGTTCGAAATCTAATTCCGCGATAAAACTAAAGACAAAGTAGCTAAAAACTATTTTTTCACTCTACACAGCGCGAGTGCTCACGCCGGAATAAAACTTGAGGATTAAAAGTTGCTGTTTGCTGACTGAAACGAGAAACTTAAGAGAAAATTTGACGAAAATGGAATTTTAGTGTTGATCTTGACGTGTTGATTCGTAAAAATCCGCCAGCAAGCGAAGTCGTCACCAGTCACTGCTTCCAGGTCGATAGAAAAGGTTGATCAGTAAAGCATCTTGACACTAACATTTGACGATTTATTTTTTAGACAATGTTTCCTTAAAAGTTTTTCTTCATTTTTTTTGTATTTTTTCACTATTTTCTCGGAAAACACCTTTTCACTTTTTTTGGACTAAACATCAAGGTTCTTTTTGCAACTGCTTTTAATTTTATTTTGCATCTTTTAGGAAATTAATCTTACGTTAAATTGTTATTTTCTCTTTTCTTTTCATTTTCTTTTCAATAAAAGTTTTGTTGTAGGTTCTTTAGGAGTGCAAAAAGTTTTTTTCTTCACTATGTTTCCTTCGTCCTTCGTAAAAACTTAATTCAACCACAAAACATTTGCGTACTCGCGCAGAATTTCTTGGGTCACTTCAAACTAGCATTAATAAAAATGTTTGTTTTAATTAATCATGATTATATAAGTGTTTTTTGTTGCTGTAACGTTAATTTTTTATCTTTTTTGCATTTTCGCGCACTGTTTAATTATTGTTGATTGGTGGACGGAAACTTCCACGGCCACGTGAGCTGCCACCGCGATCACCGCGTTCACCACGATCCTGCAAATGCAAAGCGTGTTAAAAACAGTTTTAGGATTGACAATTTGATGTCAATTTGAAATGAAATCAAGTCAGACTTGTACATTTCGGTATCAACCAACTCAGATACACCTTAAATGCTTTACGTATCCCAACTTACAGAGCGATACCCGCCACGGTTTTCACCGAAGTCGTCATTTTGATAGTCTGGCTTGGCTCTATAGAAGCCTCCAGAGTTCTGGTCGCCGTTGCGATCGTTGCGGAAATCGTTTCTCGGCTTATTGAAGCTGCCGCCTCCGCCTCCGCGACCATTGTTGAACGAAGGCTTGTAGTCATTGTTGTAGCCTAAAAGTTTGCACAATAATTAGCGGCGCTCGACTTGTGACCACGGCTAATTACCTGAATTACCATATTTGTTGTACCCGTCTGATCCATTGTTGTAGCCTCCACGCTCGAAGCCACCGCCGCCGGACGATCCGTTGTTGTAATCTCTGTCTCCACGGTCAAACGAGCGGCCACCGCCGTTATCGTATTGCTGTTGACGATTCATGTTCTCGCGGTTATGCGTCGAGTGGTGACTTGGCGGCAAAGTCATCGGCTTGTAAGCATCCTGAGATTCGTGCTTGCGTCCGTCTTCTTCTTCTTGGCGCATCTCGTAATGCGTGAAGTCGTCGAAGATCGACGTCGTGTGCTTGAAGCCGTGGATGATCTTCATCATCTGAACACCGTGTCCGTTGGGGACCTCTTGAGTGTCGCGTGAGTTAGTCACCGGCTTGTTTTCATTATTCTCCAAGCGGATGTGACGCAACTGCGTGTTGGGGACATCCTTTACATAGATCCACTTGACGCGGAAGGAGCCCTTCCACTTGTCCTGCGACCAGACGCTAGAGTTGGAATTGTAGTCAACCTGGGTTATCATCTGGGCGACGCCGCAGAAGTGACCGGAGCTGTTGACAGAGAAGAACAGGTAAATGATGCCGTTCTCCTTTTCACGTTCACGGAATGCTTGATCCAATCGCTTGTTGCCGTGCTCGGTCGAGCACCAAATCTCATATTTGATACTGCGATGGATATCATCCTCGGAATATGATTTAATAACGAAGAATCTAAAAAGCGGAAAATTGTTATAAAATCGATTTCAGTATCAGATTTTTCGAGAAAAGTCTCAAGTCTCAAGTGTTGGCCTTTTGAATCTCACCTGGCGTTGTCAACCTGCGACAAATCCAAGTCGGATGGGTTGTATTGGTTTTTGACACGCAATTGTTCGAGAATCGAGTCTTCAGACGGGTCAGATGGAGCTGTGAAAGCCGGAGGCGAGGCGACCGCGGGTGGAGGTGCTGCAGCGGAGCGAGTGATAGGAGCACTCGAGTGCTGACTTTGCGGTGGTGCCGATGAAACTTGATGGGAGTTCTGGTGATAAGGTTTTTGAAAGTCATTGTAGTGATGGGACGAGTAGTTGGAGTTGGAGTTCTGGTGCGGTCCAGACGAGTTCTGATATTGACGGCCAGAGTCTCTAGAGTCTCTTGGTTGATAATTGTTCTGGTTGTTATTCATATGATAACCACGGCCGCCCTGGTTATTTTGATGCTGCTGGTGCGGCGGTGGTTGATACTGATGCTGCTGTGCCTGGTTCGAGTAGGAGTTCCCGCCCGAGTTCAAGTTCGACGGCTGATTCTGGTTCGTCGCTTGTGGAGTCTGGTTCTGCGCCTGTCCTGGAGTCGGCCAGGCCGGTTGCCCTTCAAAGTTCGAGTTGTTCTGCTTCTCGATCAACTCCGGTTGCGGTGCTTGAATTACTGGCGGCGAAGGTGGCACCAAAGGTCCGTTTTTAGGTGTGTCCCATCCGTCGGTCAATTCCATAGAGTGCTTGCCCGGAATCATAGGCGGCGGTGGTCCAAATCCCTTCTTTTTTACTGTCGTGCTAGTCGTGCTGATTTGAGGTTTCGCTGGTTGACTCGCGATGGTCGCCCAAGTCATCTTCTTCGGTCCCTGATCCTTATGCTCAGCCGCTGGCTTGTTGCCTGTTCCGCTCGAAGAATGTCCACTGTCCAAACGAATGTTCTGCATACGTTGCTCAATTTTATTACCTCCATCATGTTGTTGATAATCGCCACGATTGTTGTTGTAATAATTATCATACGACTTTCTCACATTGTTACCTCCCCACGAATTATCATTGTTGCCTAAAAATTAACGGGCAAGAACAATTAGTTTGCGTTGCGAGAGATTTCCCAAGAATATTTAGCGCAGAGGCAGCTGAAAAAAGGTTCGATCGAGAGCTCCAGACCGTTCAAGGTCACCCGGCAGCTCACTGACCCTTCTTTTTCCAACACTCAAACCACCAACAAATCTCGAATCAAATAGAACGTCATCGAACGGAGAATCGAGGACGAATTTTGTTATTATTGGATGTCGGAGAATAAGAAAATTGAACTTCAAAGAAAGAAAGAAAGAGAAGAACTCGCTCGATGGAGATTACTTCAGGTCAACTCTCCGCAGATGTTTCGGAGGTGGCG
Source organism: Belgica antarctica (assembly GCA_000775305.1). Taxonomy (NCBI): domain Eukaryota; kingdom Metazoa; phylum Arthropoda; class Insecta; order Diptera; family Chironomidae; genus Belgica; species Belgica antarctica. The sequence goes on along the minus strand of JPYR01000633.1, from coordinate 35,483 downwards.
AAAGGGTAATGAGATTTCATAAAGCTTTCTTAAGCTCAAAGCACTTTCGCCCGGCGGGACTTGTTGCATGAATCAAGCACAGAAATTGCTGAAAAGCGAAACTTGAGTCGATTCATCATGACTTCACCGGCGGTGTAGAATGAGCAGCGTCTGGTTTCAGGTCGGCTAATGTTTATGGTCGCTACTTTGAGTACACGCGACCAAAGCCGAAACTTATTGAGGTCAAGACTCGTTTTCTTCGTTTGTGCGGCGTAAACACAAAAAAGTGTTTCCTCTAACGCAGAACGAGTTCTGGGCGCCGATAAGCGAACGGTTGTGAGCGTGTGGGAGTCCGACGCTTCGTCCCCAGTCACAACTCAATCCGCATCAACAAAGCGAAAATTATTAATGAAACTGCAAACATCAATTTACAGCTAACTTTCTTCCATTCTCCCAGCCAGCGAGTGGAAGCGCGCGTCAACCCAGCAACAAACAAATGTAAATCTGGCTCTTTAATTGAGGCACATCTATTCGCATTGTTAGACAAACAATTAGAAGCGAGCGAGAAAAGAGATTCGAGGAGGAAACCTCTGGAGATACTTTCATCGTTCCGTTTCTTCTCTTCACTGACTGAACTGCCTTTTTCGAAGTAACTGTAAAGCGAAGCAGAAAAATGTATATGGAAAGTTTGTTGTGTTGTTCTTTCTCTTATTCCTTGACTTTGGGGGCGATTGGAAGGTGCGGGAGGGATGACGACATCGGAGACGAGAGAAAATCATCGCTTGGGGTAACAAAGAAAATTGCTCAAATCGAGTTTTACACTGACAAGAACCCGGCGGTGCTCTTGAATTTGTTTTCAGTACACCTCCTCACTTGTGCAACGCGCCCGATTACCACTCTTGCACAGATTTGGTAATGACGTCAATTGCGGGGGAGACGTCGGGCATTATCAAAAATAGCTTCCGATCAACAAGCGAGACAGAAGTACGCCGCAAAAGTCGAAAACAGGCTAAGAATTATTCCATCCTAGCGATATCACTTATAAACCCCTCTGACGATTCTCTTCTTTCTTTCATTTTTTTGCATTCTCGGTATTTCTGCGAGTTCTCTCGTACAAAATGGCATTTTCGAAGCACACACAGAAATTCCAGAGAAACATTGAGTCACTTCCTACCTTGATGGTTGTTTCCTTTATTATTCATTCGCTAGAATGGAAAGGTTGAGACGATTAGAATAATTAATTTTGCGATGCAGGCCGCGACGGAAATGGGGAAGAGAAAAAGGAACATTTCGAACCTCAGAAAACATTTAGTTCTTATAAAATCAACGAAAACTTCACTGCACTGTTCTGAATCTTTTAATGAATTCCTTTTCACTTCAATCACTCGATCGTCTTGGGGTGATTCTATTGTCTCTTTTGGTTCACTTTAAGTGTCTATTTCGCTTCAATTTATCAATTCTTTTCGTTATCCACTCACGACGAATCCAATTCAAGAATCTTCACTGAGAAGGCTGGTTGATGACTGGCTCGGGGGAAAATATCCGAGTTTGACGCGGATTGACCCGAGTTGGAAGGCGCTGTTCGCTTCAGTTCTCGCTTCACCTCTTGGTTTCGTTATCCACAAGAAGGAAAACCTCAAAATTAAAACAGAACAAAACTAGCTGCAGACCTAGATGACAGCAGGAATTGTTCGCAGTGACCACAGCTAGCGATCAACGCACGAAAAGTAAGCGAATTAACATGCAGTTCGACCATTTCGACTCATTGTTTACGTTTTTGCTTTAGATGTCTGAAAAGTTTTTTGAAGAAATTTTGGCAGAAAGTGTGCCAAAGGATGTCGACTTCAACAGATGGCTGCTCAAGAGGTTCAGAGACAATCCGTCGTGTTCGGTGGAAGATTTTGCGGTGTATTTCATTGGGATTGTCAAAAGCCAAACCGACGAATTCGTCAGACACAACACTTCGACCTGCAATACGCCGAGAAAAATGACTTTGAGTAACATTTTCGACACATTAGGCGATGTCATACTACAGTCGTCTGAGAAACAAGAGAGTTCTACCCCGAAAGCACAACCATTTGTGAACAGACTCGAGCCTAAACGTCAGTCAAGCTCACGAGAGCTCTTCAACAAGCCAGAAGTCGAGAGTCCGCAGGTCTTTACCCGAAAAAGTTTCGAAGCTTCGACTCCAGTCCAGAACAACAGACACAACAGATCGACCGACACACCCAATGACACTATTCACAGTTTCCGCAACACAAAGAACTCTTTCTCGCTGAACGAGCAAAGCCCACTGCCGTTCAAAAGCAATTCTAAAAATAACAGTTTGGACTTGAGCAGTCGCAACAACTCACTCAACCGCCGAAACATGAGTTCGCCGATGTGCCTTGGAGATTTTCTCAATTCTTCCACGAATTCCGGTAAACACGGCAAGAAGAAGATTGCAAGTCACAACCAGAGTCTTGAGCAAACTCCGAAATTCTCGCATTCCGATTTTCCAACGCTTGGAGAAGAGTCGCCGAATGAGCCAGTCAAGGTGCAGCCCAGGAAAGTTGAGAACAAACCAAAGAAGCGCGTCGTGCCAATCACAATCAGCAGGAAAAACACTTCAGGGCCATCGAATTTCAGTTCTTCGTCGTTCCAGGGTGACAACAACTTACTCAATCTGCCTAGCGAAGACGGAATCGACATTCTCAGCGAGCGCAAGATGCTGTGCGACCAGCGAGAAGCGATTACGAAAGACTTCAGCACCGAAATGGAGCCGCATAGGAATCTCCACGCGGTGATTAAAGAAAACATGCCGTCGATAGCGCAATCACCGAGAAGCTCGCGGAAACTGGCGCCGTTTGACTTCGATGACACGAAAGTTGAACAAAAAGATCTGCTGGAGTTGATGGCCAGAATTTACTCGTTCATCCTCGATATGAACTTGGTCGCGAACATTCTCAGCGAGTTTTCCTACCTCTTCAACGTTCTCAACTCTGAGTACGAGCCAATAAATCAAAATGCAAGTCAAGACAGCAGCAAGTCACCGGTCGAGTTTGCGGCAAACTTACTCAAAAGCCTTCAGAACTGCGTGTTCTTCGTCGTGCATGTAATAAACTGCCAGAAACAGAATCTCGAACTGCTTGATTCGATGACACTGCGAGTGGTGATCGACAACGAGCGAATTCAGCGGCTGGCAGTGGACTTGTGCAACCACCTCAAGCTGAAAATCCAGCAAAAGTCTCAATTGGAGACGGCGAACAAGTTCAACGCAAACAGCGGCATCGGTGCTTGCAAAGTTGTGTTCTATCAGCAAGAAACCGACAATCGCGATAATTTCCCAAGCGACCGCGAGTTTGGTGCCTTCAAAAAGCAGCGTGATTTATTCTACGGAATTTTAAGAACGTGGGAGTTCAAGCACTTGGATCAAACTAACAATTTCCAGAGGGATTTAGGAATGAAAATCCGATCACTGATCACGACCATGGAACACCCGATCAACATGGCGCATTTAGCTCGACTCTTCACAGCGCAACTAATAGTTTCGTGCAACATTGACAACTCGGCGAACGAACTGCAGATGGTTCTACCCAACGTCGACCTCAGCAAGTTGTCCAAACTCAGGCAACGATTGGTCGCACCGAGTCAGTTCAGCACTCAGTATCTGTTCCCAGGGAATCAAGCTTTCTTCCGCGACTTCATCATCTGCTGCGATCAGCACGTCGTCTTCATGGAACAGCTGAAAATCTCGCTGATCTACGAGCTGATGCAAATCAACGACTCGTCGTTGGAAGCGCTTTGCATAACGTCGGATGAGAACAATGACAAGAACTTCCTCGAAGAGTTCACAGTGCGTGCCGAGACGATGACGACCCTTCGTGTGCTGGCAAAGTTCATCGGTTTTGTCGTCTCAAGACCGTACACCTTCGAAACGGGCTACCGCAACATCCTCGTCGACCAAAAGCAAGCTCAACTTAGGAATTCGGTGAGTTCTACGGCTTCACACACCTTGCGCAAGCTTATTTTTTTGTTCTCTTTCACAGCTTCACCCCGACTTCGACGTCAAGCAGGCCGTTCTGCGTGCGATTGATGGGCGAAAGCTGCTAGTGACGATTCCATGGCTCGTTGAATATCTCGCCATGCTTGACTTCATCACTATACGCTTGGACTACTATCGACAGCTTTTCCAATTACTTTACACGATTTACACGAAGGTCAACGTGATTGGTGCGAGTGACTCGCTTTGTGTTTCACCGACATCGAAGTTTATTATCCGGACGTGTCTGGGGTGGTTGTTTGAACACCCAGAGATCCCCGAAGAATATTACAGCAACAACAGCAGCACGAAGCAGGTGATCGAGTGTATCGGCGAAGGCAGCGAGAAAGAACTTGCGCAAGAGTTGAATCCGTACCTAGAAGGAATTCTAACGGCTGCTTGTCCATTCTTGGCAGACTTCCGTGTGTCGATGATGCCGCAAAAAACGACGAAAGCGTTGTCAAGAACTGGTCGCTATCGACACATCACGACCAAGTTCCAAGACAAAAGTGTCACAAAAGTTAAGGTTCAAGATAATCGCGAACGACTTATCGAAGCGTTCTTGGCATCGCAGTCGCTCTCAGTGCGAAAAATCGTCGACTTCGCTGTTGATCGAGTGTCATCCGCTGTTGTGAAGGATTTCCAAGTGAAGCATCTGCTGGTGATCAGAAAAGAAGCGAAACTCGAGGTGGAAAAGCTGGCTTCGTCGGTGATCAACGTTGAAGCCCTGGCGAACAAGATGATTGCAGTTTTCCATCAACACCTACAACGACTCCAAAGCCTTTGGAGTCAAAACGTAAAAGAAAACTGCGGAACACGAATCAGCGGTGCCTTCGACTCTCTCCTGCCGATCGAGACGCTTCCTGACGTCAAAAAGACATTGATAAACATTACATTTGACAAGACCGTTAAGAAACTGCAAGAGTGGAGTTCTTCGAATCTCTCAACGACGGAAATCTTCTCGCGAGACGTGCAAGTCGACGCAGCAAAGCTGATCGAGAACAAGGAAAGCGAGAACAAGAAATCAACGACTTCGATTGTCATTGATTTGTCAGCCAGCACGATGCCTTCGGATTACTTCAAAGTTCTGCAAACTCTGTTGCACAAGGCCAGTCTGCATGCGGACCAGATTGATACATCGATCTTGACTGAAAGCATTGACATGGCAGCTAATGTAGTGGACAAGCACGTTCTGCCACCGAACGCGTATCGCAACATTGCTTTCTACACGCTGCAGCTTACACTGCAGTGCATCGTCAGCCGGCCAGCGTTGATCACAAATGATTTATTGAAGAAACTGTTCGTGTTATGGCGAACCGAGAAATTGTCACCGTACACGACAATTCCCCCCTCGGAAGAAATGCAAGCCCAGAACCGTAGAAAAGTCGAAGACTTCATCTTCACGAAAGTCGTCAGCGCGCGGTTGTTCATAACGATGCAAGGAAAGGGTCGGCCGGTCCTTGAAGCCTACGGCGATTTTGTTATCGAACTGCTGAAGGAGAAATTCATCACGATCGACATGGTTAACGAGCAGAGCGTGAGACTTTACAAGACCGAGTGGCCGCAAGAAAGTCTCAATGACATCGCATTTCTGATGCAACACGTCAAGGGTTCACTGCCGTCTACAACATCGTCTGAGTCACAACTGTTCATGGAACTGGTTGGCGATCTCGCCAGGGACATGGAACGGTTCTGAGATTGTAAAAAGAAAACAATTTTGATATGACTAATAAAAATTGGATTTTATTTTTGACATTTTTAACTTTTATTTGTTTTTTAATTGCTTAATTAGCTGCTGGTTGGGACGGGTATTTAATGACATGGCTGTTGATGCTTGCTGAGCAGGTGGTGGAAGGTTTGTTGAGGGGATTTTTAGGTTATGCAGTTGTTAAAGCGATTAATTAGCTTAACACACATCGTTTTGCATCACTTTTTGACCTTTCTGTGCTTTCTTGATTGCAATTCAAAGGAATTTTCATCTCGCCAACGTTCATAACCTCAAACTTTTCCACGTTAACCCTTTCATTCATCGTTCCACATGCAGTGCACGCACGTTGACTGAACAATTTGGCACAAAGTAACTCACATTCCATTGGCGAATTAAATTCACTGCCAACGGTGATGGAGTTACCAACAGCCTAAACGTTTCGATGTCAGCAGCCCTTTTAAGACTTCCGGTGCCGTGATTCATTGCTGCAATAAAAAGCTTAAGATTGGCAATGGTACTTAACGATCGTTCATCATGAACTGTGTTAAGAAATTGCATTTTCATGTGTGAGAGAAAGAAATCCAGACGAACTTGAAAAGTGATCACATTGCGAGACAGCAAACAGTCTGAACAAGCAAAGAATGGTCGGAAGAAGAAGCAGGCTAAAGCATAAACGGAGTAAGCGAGTGAGAAAAGAAGTTAAACCCGATCTTGGGGCTTTCGTTCGATAACCTTAAGAAGTTGTAAATTGCAACTAATGGCTGGTATCAGTCTCGAAGAGGTGGAGAAGAAAGAAAATTTTCTGCGAGACGTGCCCTGAGATGCAGTTTCGGTGTTCGATGCCTCCGTCAAGGGCCGAACGGGCAGAAACTTTTGCAATTACAAGTTTTTAGTGATTATCAGCTTGTGTTGGGTTGTAATCGTGAAAATAATGACATTTTCAAACTGTGATGTGACTTCGAAACGCCTCCACAGCCCTGGTGAATTAAGAATTCAAGAAAAAACCAGATCTGATCATTTTTAATTTTGTTTTCTTGGTCCGAGGCCTTGAAAAGTGCATTTTTAATAACTGAAGCGGAGATAAGTTATTGATGAAGTCGCCGGGACGACATGAAAATAATTGCCTGGTGCATTAAACGCCGTCGACGTGATTAAATGCAACGGAATGGCTAACGAGCTTTGCCATTGATACGGTGGATGATATTGAAACGGATGTGCAGCGAGAAAATCGCTTACTTAACTCGTTCGAATCACTGAAGGGCGCCCGAGCGACTCATTTAAACGGATTCTCGTTGACCAAGAAGAATCTCAACAAAGGGACACATTCACAAACAGATTTATTTGCTGTCCCTTTAAATCAAACTCGATTGCACATCGAAAAAAAGCAGCCAAATCAGCATGGATAAACAGAAATTCCACCAAACATCTTTATAAAATTGGCGTTTTTTGCTGGTAAACAATGCATTCAACCCGAAAATATCTCGCGGAGATGAAAAAGCGCCCTTCAACGAAGAATTCGCTGCCGATGATATATCATTTCAGCTTTGAATCTTTTAAAAGGCTTTCTCGGGCGAAGGGCAGTTTTTTGTCGCGTCGCGTCTAAAACTTGATTTTTAAATCGAAAACGACGCTTTTTGGCGTCCACAAAAAAGTTTCGTCGTCCAACAATGGTAAACACACAAAAAAATTCCTTTTGAGAAGCGCTCATCGGTTGGTTTGATGAAGAAAAATATATATTGAGGATCCTTGAACCTCACTCCCGGACTATTTACACATTTGATGTGTGATTTTTTGTGTGGAGGTCTCCGCTTTGTCCATCGTCGACTGCATTATGATTTTATTGAGCTGGTTTTCGAGTCGTTTGTGTTCTTTCTCCTCGCAAGAATGAAAACCTCGTTGATTGTTGTAACTGATTTTTAACTTTTTTTTGTGCTTCTCGAGCAGGTCCAGGTTGGAAGTGGACTCGCTTTATCATAGAAATCTCCGTTTAAATATCTCGGATCACTCAATAAAAAATCACATTCAGCGACTAAGAAGACTCGAAAGGATAACGAGTTTTGTTTTCACAGTCCGCCGAGAATAATGCGCCAAGCATTCAAAATAATACAAGAAATTGAATTGAATGCGTCGCAAGGTCCATTGCTTAGAGTCTGTCCTTTTGTAGAACACGGCGGTTCTCCCTCCACTCGGCCAGCGTCTCGAGAACAAAGAAAGCGAGTGGAAGGAAGAAAAAATCGCGCAAGAAGAACGCCTCGATCGTCCAGTGGGAAAATATGTTTCTGTTAAATGAACAAATCTTTGATGGAAGCAATAAAAAAGAGCAAACAATTAGCTTCGAGAAACAGGTAATATTTGGATGCTTAAGAAATTTTAATTTGTTGCTTCGATTAAAGAATTTTCGGAAAACTTTCGTGAAGAATTTCAAGAGAACTCTGAATATGCTTTAAAGGGATTTTGAGATTAGGATTTGTGGAATTCTGTGGTGCTTGAACTTGGGTGAGTTTTTATAAGAAATTAGTGGGTGCTGTACCGTTTTGAGTCACGTTGGTTGGTTGGAGGCAGTTTTGACCGTTGAACTTGTTTTAAATTGAACTACCTTAGCTTTTGGGCTGTTTCCAAACGAATTAAAGTTTAAGTCAGCTTGAGTTTGCGTTGGATGACGTCATTAATAAATGTTCCCTTATTATATTAATCATTTCATAGGATTATAACCTCAAAAACTTGAAAACTTGAATTTCCTTATAACTTTCATCTAAATGAATATATTCTTTAAGAAACTAACCTCAAAATCAGCAAATAACCTCAAAAAGCCTGCTTAACTTCATTAAAAATCTTCACTCACGTAACTTATCACTCCCCCACCTGCTTGCATTCTTCCAAGACGCATCCCCAGCAGTCCCACTTCCCAGACGACTTTTTCTGACATAACTCGGGCTTTGAGAACATAAAAATCGACTTTATTGCAAATAAAGCGAGAGTTGAAATGTGTTCCAGCCAACCCGAGACGAAGCCACAAAGTAAAAATGTTTTTCTTTCATTTCTCCGATCGCGACTCGAGACATAACATGACCTTGACTGCGACGAAAAAGAAATGAGACGAAGAAGAGAGAAAGATTTCGTCGAGGATTTGCATTAATCTTTTAAAAAAATCTCGCGTGAAAGCATCACCGAGGTTGTTAACTCATGTCACCAACCCTGACTCCCCCGTCTGCGTCTGCCCGTCGAGAATGAACGGCAAAGAAGAAAACTTTGTCAACCGAAATATTCCAACCTTAATAAATGCAACGCCACGAAAGCCCGTCATAAGAGGTCTTCGCAGTCGTGCAACAAGTGTGTGCTGTTGAGTTTACCTAAAAAATGCAAGCGAAGAGATCGATGGCGAAGAAGAAGCCCGCATCATGCTATTTTCTGCCTTCACCAACGATCGTGGCTTCTTCTTGCGTGCCCGTGAGGCACTCATTTCATTCTTGATTCCCTTTTTAGAGCTAGTGCGATGTGCAACGAGAACAAAAATGCAATTTTTTAATGAACGAGAAGAGAAAAACGTGTCTGGAGTTTTGTTCTGCTTCCTCTACTTCTCGTTCGCTACTCGGCCCAATCGTTTGCCATTCTTCTTTACGCTCTTTTTTCGCCCGTTGCATTTTCCACCATCCCAAACCCTTTTTATGTTGTGTTTTTTTGTTGTCTCTAGAGCTCTTACATGTTTAGCGCGGCGCAAAAAAGATTTTAAATGTTTTAAAATGCATGTTTGCGTTCTCGCTGTATTTGTGTTGTGGTGGCGAAAAGCAATAAATGAGACGAAAACGAAAAAACGAAAAGTTTATCAGACTTTTTATGCACAAATTCTCGTTGGAACTGATTTTTTTTTCGAAAAATGCATTTTGCGAGTGCAAAGGCGAAGCGGTTGCGTTTACAAAACGTTTTTTATGATTCATGATGAGAGTGTTTGAGGTTCTCATAATTAAATTCCGTGGCGATGCAACGAGATTCTGAAGAAGAAGCGACGAACGCATCAGTTAAAGTCTTGCAGCCAAATTTTCCTTTCGTTTACGAACGCATTTCATGCTTTGCCCTTGATTTCGTCACTCCCTGTCTCGCACAAGGCTTTGCGCACTGCTTTTTGTGCAATTACAGAGCTGAATGGACGCTTTTTGAGAATACTTGAAGAGTTATGGTTGGATTGAGATTTTGGGAGAATCAGGAGGTTTTAAGACTTGCATTTTGAAGAATTTTGAAAGAAATTGTGGCAGCTTTGAAAGTAACATCGACAGTTTTGATGCAAATTTGACGATTTTTACAGACATTTTGATCATAATTCCAACAGTTTTATTTAAAGTTTGACAATTGTAATGAAAATTTGATGTTTCTTATGAAGTTTAAGAAATAATTTGTGACATTTGATGCGTCGTTTAATAAATTTTCTAATAAAAAACGTTGAGAAGTTCGAGAAGTTCTAGAAGTTTCCAGTGAAATTGAACTAAATCTTGAAATCTTCTTCCCAAGATTTACAAAATGTCGTTGATTTCTATGCCATTTCTTCGGCATTGTCCAACCTTCTTGAATTTACATAGACTTTTTTGATATTTCTCAAGCACTTTATGCATTGAATTGACATTTTTAATTGAACTTCACATGAAATTGTCAAGTTTTTAGTTGCACTATGAAATTATCTTGGTGCATTCACCGAATTATTCTTTAAATTCATTCTTGAATGTTCACAAACTATGTGATTTAAACAAAACTGAAGATTTAACTTCACAAAATCTTATGAAATTTTCTATCAATTTCCACAATTTTCCGACATTCTTCGATAGAATTTTCTTTCAACTTCAAACGTTTTTCTTCAAACAATCTCGTCGCCATCGAATCCAATTTCTTCCAACCGCGCATTTATTCCGAAACTCTGTTTATCCTGACTCAATCCAGTTGCACATCCTTCCAGTGTCTTCAAGTCTCGATCTTGACTAACTCGAGTCACTTCACACCACTTCAACTCTCCTTTCTCTCATTAACTTTAAATATCAAGCACAAATTTGACTCAAAGTCAAGCGCACAAAATAAATAATCACTGAGAGTGAGACTTTTCACGTCTAACCCTTGCGAGGGCTTATGATTGAATGATCCTACGGAATGATATTTCAGTTTCATATGATCGCGAGCTTCGGAAATCGGACGAGAAGCGGTCTTTTTCTTGTTAACACCCGTCGCAACATCCATTCTCTCATTCTCTTGGCTTTCTTCAAGTTCTTTTTTTGATTTTTTCTTCTTGCGCCAAATGCAGCAACGGCAAGTTCTACATCATCGCTGGATGCCCGTGTGTGAGTGTGTTTAGTGTTTTCATTGTGAACCGTCTTACGATGCTTCAACTTTTCATCTCTTCTTCTCGAACCAATTGTCTCATTGAAGGGGGCTTTGAGGCTGAAGAACGCCAAGTTTGAAACTTTCGCTTTTCTCGTCTCGCAACGACTGCACTTAACTTTGATTCGTAGCTTGCGGGTGTCTTATGACCGGTCATCAAATTTAATTGGCGCAAGAATCTTGGATTTTCCATGCTTTCAAAGTTCAGCCCTGCTTTGTTGTCCTTAATCAACATATTCATCATTTCTTCAACCGCTTTTTCTCGTCATCGTTACGAAGTTTTTTCAAAGTCGTCCCAAAAACGATAAGAATTCAGTTTGTTGATGTTTGCCCAAGTAATTTACCTATTTAAACAGGCACTCGGCAAACAGAAAGCGAAAGAAATTGTTGGAATCGTCTTGGGCTGGAATGTTTGTCGTTGTTCGAGACGTCCACGTTGCATCAGATTTCTCGAGAACTTGACACCAACATCGAATTCACTTGAGATAAAGATTGCGCAAAAACGACCGTTGACGAATAGTTGAATAATTTCTTGGCGTGGAAACGAAATGCGACTTTGTCTTGGATAGAAATCACTTGGAACTTTGTTCAATTTGCCACGAAAACCGTTGGAATCTCAAATTTGACGGCGTTTTAAAGAATGTTTGACTTTCACTCGAAATTTGAATCATAAAACTTTAATATTTTAAATCATCGTTGTCAATGACAACCGCAAGTCTTATGTTTTAAAATATCAAAGTTGTTCAATGTTCAATGATTTTCAACAACAAGAATCTTCTAGAAACCTTGCTGACTTGTATAACTTTACACGATCACTTACAAAACTTTCAACCTGACTTGTTATAAATTATATCACAAATAATTCCACTGTCTCCACTTCCAAGTCAAAATTACAAGAACAAACTGGTTCTAGATGGCAGTCCCTTCACAATTATGCAACACATTAAAAAAATCATTAAAAATCGATGCATAATGTCTTTTCTTCAAAGAACAACCAACTCTCGAAGCTTAAAATGCGCGATCGCGATCTCATAAAAGTCTCCCTGGTTTTTCCTTCTCGACATCGCGGCCATCGAGTGCAGGCGATTCTCTCGACTCTCGTTTCGCAAAACCAAACCAACATTTTAAGATTTATTCATTTTTAAACAAGATTTATTGATAAAACGGACGCGAAGGGAAAGAAAAGAAAAAGGAGAAAAAAGCAGCGATGAGAAGAAGAAAACAGAAATGCATCGAGCCAAATATCAATATTTATAAAGTATCTCCACGTAAAGTATTGGTATGTTATTATTAAAAGAACACATTTCGAGAAAGAAAAAAGACGTCAAGGAACGAAGAACGTGAATTTCTTATGTGATTTTTTCCCTTCTCCACTGCTTCACTTTGACTATGGCCAGCATCAGCAGCAACAGCAGCGAAGAAAAGGAAAGACAGAAAAAACATGTTTTTTGGAATCGCGGTGTGTGTTGGAAAAGCGAGTTGATGAAAAATGCATTTTAAAAGGCTTTGCAAAAAAGGGATTGCAGGATGGATCAAGGGGTGGGTGTTTGGGTTGTGAAAATGTAAAAAGACACGTCGTAAAATGGTTTAAGTTACTTAGTCAACTAATTTTTGACCAATAACTTTAACGGTTTTAAAAAAATTCAAATGTTTGTCATTAAAATTCAGACTTTTTAAGCTAAGACTTGATAGCACTTCTTTACAAGTTAGATTTTAACGGCTCTCAAAAATTCAAAAATTTGAAAATCGCTAACGATTAATGTGCCAAATAAATCTAAAGCTTCAACTCCTTCCCCAACTCCATATCTGCCCTAAACAGCCATCGTTGCATTTTAAATTGCATTCGCTGCCTTTTGTTCTTCCCTTCTTTCTCCCTCTCGCGCGCTCGCCTATTTTTAAACATCGAAGAGATTCAAAAGAGATGCCAGTGCTCACAAAGAAGAAAAAAACTGAATTTCATAATTGCGATCGCCAAGTAAAACGAGAAAGAAGAAAATCGCAGCATAAACGATGGGACAAGACAAAAAATTACAACTGCTAAATGATCGATCAAACGCCAGTCTTGGATTTGGCGGTCGATTTTATCGCGATTGGTCTTCTTGAAGGCTTTTCAGCCTTAAGTAAACGTTCTCGACTGCTTTCAAAGTGCAAGCAACATTCCAAAATGCATCTCTAAGCTGGGGCAAAAATCCAGTTTTTTCTTTTTATTCTCCAGCTTTGCCTTCTATTATAAATACTTTGTACAACACAACTGATTTTCTCGTTTAATGAGAAACAATTTAAGATTGCGTCGATTCTGCCGTTTTGTTAGAATTAATTATGGATTGTTAAGGTGCAAGGACAAAATGTTTAACCGTTGCAGCCTGCCAACAATTAAAATTAATGGCAAAAATGTCACTCGACGGTAAATGCTGCAGCAGCAGCGGCAAAAAGACGTTTTCTTGATGGGAATGATAACAAATCTTGATGATGAGAAGCAATCGTTGGGGAATTTCGACTTTATTGTAGAAGGCGACTTGGGACTCTGAACGCTGCCAGAAGTCGTTCGTTATGGAACCAGAACAGTTTCGAGATTTTGAAATGACTGTTGATCACATTTCATTGGACCAGCTTAAGATTCGAAGAAGAAATTACATTTTACAAGTTGATTAGTTCGATTAAGCTCAGTTGATTAAACTTTAAATAACAGTATGAACATTGGAATATTTGGCTGGACGAGAAGCGCCGTTGCGAAAAGACCAGCTGGGCAAGCTTATTCATCAGCCATTCCAAACATCTTCTGCAAGTCCATCATGGTCAGCTTGTTTCCGGAGTTCTTCTTTGCACCAGTCAATGCAGACTCGGCTGTGTCCAACTTCTGCTGCTGCTTCTTCAAGATCTCTTCCTCGATTGTGTTGCTGCAGATGAATCTGTGAAAAAACGTCAAAAACTGTTCAATTTTGAGATTAATTTCAAACTCACTTGTACACGTTGACTTGCTTTTCTTGTCCAAAGCGGTAGATGCGATCATGAGCTTGCTGCTCCAGCTGCGGATTCCAATGGACATCCATCATGAACAGATAATTTGCGCCGACCAAGTTGAGTCCGACACCGCCGGCAGTCAGCGACAGCAACATCACTTTGTCTCGCGACTTCTTGTCGTTGAACTTGACGACGATGTCGTTACGGTCCTTGACGGGAACGCTTCCAGTGAGTTCACAGTGACTAATGCCTTCGATGTCAAGTGCCTCGCGAACGATGTTCAAGTACGACGTCCACTGGCTGACGATGATGGCTTTGTCGTCGCTGTTCACGACCTTTTCTTTCAGAACCTTGATAGCGTAGTTGATTTTGGAGCTCGGGACTTGCAAGTTAAACATTTCACTGTCGACGTTGACCTGTTCTTCGCCGGTAATCTTGAGATGCTCGAACTGGTTCATGATTGCGTCGGTTGAGACGTCAGCAAGTGACTCGTCCAAGCTCAAGTTCTCTCTCATGACGTCAACGCACTCAACTGCTTCTTTGACCAAGCCTGGATGGCAGCAGCACTGACGCAATCGGAGAATCAGCGTGAGAATCTCGTGAGCTTTAATTTCGCGGTTGACTACGAACTTTGACGAGAACTTCTTGAACATGCGAGCCACTTTCTCATGCGGGAAGTTATCTCTTTCGCCTTTATCTTGCTGTTGCTTCAAAAAACTGGCGAAGATGCTTTGCGAGAGTGCCAAGAACTTTGAGTAAATCGTTCGCTCTTCGGTGCTGAGTTCGACTTGGAACTGTTCGATGACTTTGTTAGGAAGAGATTTGACTTCCCCGCTTTCGATGAGCTGATGCTTGGTACGACGCAGCAAAATTGACTTGAGCAGTGTCTGCAGTCGTTCGCTGACAGCACCGTCTTTGCTTGCGATCCAAGT
>JPYR01000633.1:9353-20451 GCA_000775305.1 Belgica antarctica | reverse complement strand
CGAGGATGATTCGCTTCCACTTGATGTTGAACAAGCAGCCGTTGTTGTTCAAGTCGGAAGTCACAAGCTGGTACGTTGTCAGAACCACGTCGAACTTAGCGAGTGTCTTGACTCTGTGTTCGCGCTTGGGACCGTGGAATAGATTGACTTCCAATGCACCGCGTTTAGTCTTCGTTTTGATTTCCTGCTCCCATTGCTTGACGAGCGATGCTGGGCAGACGACGAGCGTGCCTGCAAATGAATTGTGTAACTTAAGGATAAAATAAAACTGATTTGATTGTGAACTCACCGCCTGGTTTCAAATCCTTTCTTCCGCGTGCTTGCCAACCTTCTTCGTCTTCCGTATCGCTGTCTTCATCACTGACGATACCGTCTTCCTCCGAACGTTGTATGCTTTTCATTACCAAGCTGATCGCGGTGAGTGTCTTCCCGAGACCCATGTCGTCGGCCAAAATGCCACCGCGCGGATTGTGCTTCTCTCTCCACATCATGAAGTTGATGGCATGAAGCTGGTGCTTCATTAGTTCAACTTTCAGGTACTGTGGTGGCGTCTCAAGATCGTCTTCATTTGGTCTTGACTCGAGCTCGCCCTGCAAGTGTCTCAACTTCTCAACAGTCGCTGCCTTTCGTTCGTTGAAGTTCTGCATGCCAATTTTTCCAAGATGAACAGGCTGAACATCGCGTACATCGATCACCGGCACTTTTGGCTTGCCTGGCATCGACGGAGCCGTCATTTTGACTTCTTCAACAGAATCGTCAATGCTTGCGTATGAGTTTTGTCCGCTCTGGAAGCTTCTGGCGATGGTTTTCTTGATGCTCAAGTTCTCGTCGATCTCCCAAGTAGTTAGCAATCGTTGCTTTTCCTCAATTTCTTTCATGTTCAGTTGGATTTGTAATTTGAGTTTTTCACCACGATCAGGGAGCTGGGGCGCCATTTCGAGAACCTTCAAAGACGAGTTGACTTTGCGTTGCAGCGAATTAATCGTCTGCTTTTCAGCTTCGTAGGTGCTTGGTGATACGCGAATTTTGGATAAACCGCCAGCAGCCTCGTCTAGGCTTTCTTCCTTGCTAGAAATTGTTGACGACATCTTCTCATGAATCGAGTTGTTAAAGCTGTCATCCGAGACCAGTGAGTGATTGTTCGACCTAATTTCTTTGAGCGCCGGACGAGCTTGAGCCTTCAAATCAGGCGAGCTTGTGTTGACAAACGATGCAGCCGTCAGATCCACGACAGAAACTGAACTCGTCTCCAGCACTTCAACCGAGTTGTCCACTTGCGATACGTCTGCACTGGGATCGGTTGCATGGCCACTTGCAGCTTCATTGCTTGTTTCTTCACTGGAGTTCTCGACTTCTTCGTCTTCCTCATCGATTGCGTCAGACTCTTCGCTGCTGTCTGAGGCAGGGAGAACGGATTTTCTCGGCAGAAAGCCGAGTATACTACGTCGAGTCGACTTCGAGAAAGCTTTTTCTTCGATTGGCTCCTCGTCTTCGTCAGGTGCGACCGCGTAAATGCTCTTGCGAAGCACTGCCTTCTCGTCTTCCGACTCATCACTGTCGCTTTCGATTCGATTTTTGAATTTCATGCTCTTGCGCACTTTTCTTATTGGCGCTACATCTTCTTCGTCGTCTTCATCGTCGGTCGGCGGGATGTCCATGACACTGTCGTCTCTGGTCGAGTCGGCTTCGTTGTCGATCAGACCGTCGGCAAGTTCGTCGGGAGACGCCGTAGCACTCTGGAAGCTATCGCTGTTGCTTTCATCTAAAACAGAAGTCATGAGTTGCTGTGTGAATTTCGATCGATTGAGATATACCTTCGTTTTTCGTTGAATCCCTGCTCGAATTATCACTCGAGTTCTCGCTTTCGCTTGAGCTCATGTTTGCGGTTATATGATGTCTACTTCACCCTCAATAGATGGTTTTTAGTGTTGTCTTTGCGTTTACAGAGTTTTTTCTTAATCGATCCTGTTTAAATCGGTGAATTCCTAATTTCTTATTTTTTTGTTGTGAGTGATCGTGAAAAGGAAGTTTTTTTGAACTCAACGGAATTTGAAGCAAAGAAGACGCGAAGAAATTCAAATTTTTAACTGTCAAACGCGCGAAGAAGTTAAAATTCCCTTAAGAAAGACGCAAACATTTGTAAACATTCGAGAATTACTAGAGAATTGCACAAACAGAATTTATATTCATTCATTCAACGAAATATGAACAGGACGGATCTCATCGCTTCGTAAGATGAGCAGTATTGACAATCTCCACCTGTTCCTGAGGAATTATCTCCACACCAAAAACGTAGACAAAGAAAACCGAATTGCGTTGTGAATTTATTGAATTAACTTTACGCCCGCTTGTGTGTGTTTCAGATATCGTGGCTCGAACTCTTCATATTCGAGTTTTACCAGCGCAAGAAGCAGTCGAAAGAGTTGTTGCTGTCAAGCATTCAAGGAAATGAAAAGTAATTTACAAGCTGATAACAATTTGACCCGCAAAACGAGCGTAACATCGCCGTTTTTGCGCTTTTTTCGACTTTTTATTAATTTCACCCTTTAAGGTTTATGGCGCTGTCACTCCACATGTCTTATCATCTCCTAAAACTATTGTTTTCGACAATCTGCGAGCTGATGACGACAAACGACGCTGATAAGGACGCCGTATTGATTCTCCGCAACTTTCTAACTAATGGCCTTGGAAGTAGAATTATCACCATGATGAGCGCTGACCTAGATTTGTCGGTATGAATCAACAAACTTGTTATAACGTACACTTTGGTTAATTAATTGCTGTTAATTTTAGGGAGTAACGAATGAGCGCGAGTTGGTCGTCGTTTTAACGAAGATTTTTCCTAGTGAAAGCTGGGAATCTTTGGACGACACCGCGCACCTACAACCGCTCACGCAATCCGACTACAAAAGGCTTTACAAACGGCTGTGGTTGTTGGACCCGACAAATACCAATGACACCGAGCCTGAGTCATTGCGACAACGCTCAAGATTTGTGATAACCGAAGTCGATGAAGGCGAGACAAAGAGTTGTGAAGAATTTTTCACAGAAGAGTTCAACAATCGACACGAAACGATGCAGCTGTCATCGAGCCAAATGGCTCAGAAGGTCGTTGAGATCTTGAAAAAACTCTTAGCGGTGGAAAATGCGAGTGTGCTTGGCCAGACTGACCAGAACTCGGTTACGATGAGTTGCCTTAACTTCAGCCTTGACACACTCAGCCACCTTGATAACCAAAACGTTTTTACCGACGACGATCAAACTGTGATAAAGGCGAGTCTCCTAGAGCTGACCTTTCTGTGCTTTAATAATTTAGTGAATCGCGATGGGAAATCGATTGAACCAGTGTTTAAGAAACTCTTTCATCTGCTAGAGGTGACCGACAGTGCGGAAGTGTCGTGCGGACTCATCCTCAACATTCTCACGATCTTGAACAACTTATGCGTGAAGAGTTCCATCCAAAAGAGTGATAACTTGAAGATGTTTGACTTGTGCAATCACTTGATCACCCGACGCATGGAAATTCTCGGTCGTGCCGGGGAGTTTTTGCACATCATCCAGATTTTGCTTATCAAAATCGTCAAAAATGTTCGAATCTCTCATGAAATGCGGGTCTGTGAAAAGAAAAAATCGAGACGGCGGCGTAGAAGAGATGATTTCATCGCGCATCATGACTCAACATGTGATGCGTGCACTTTTGAGAAGCTTTTGATAGACAGCTGCCAATTCATTCGACGTTACACTGACTTGAAGCCAATTCTGAGCTACTTTCGTGCCAAAGATATTTGCTGTTGCAACGGCAGCATCGACACAATCAAAGTCCTTATGAAACCCTCAACGGTTCCCGCTCAACTTCTCAGCATCGTGCAACGGAAGATCATAAAACCGATGTTCGACAAATCGAAAATTTGTGTTTTCTGCAGCGACAAAATCAGCTCCGAAGTCTTCCAAGGCGAATATTTTCACCTGCTTCGAAGTGAACTTTACAGACGACAAGGCTGGGAACTCCACACGCTGCTTCACCATCTGACAGCAGTTCAGCGACAGTTTACTGGGAATTTTTTGCACAACTTTGTTTTCAAAGTCGTCGTTCCGGTCTTTCAAAATAAGAAAGTGAAATTCCTGCAGAATCCCGAAGAAAACTTTGAGGCAAAGTTGATTGCAACAAGCTGTTTAGAGATTTTGAACGATTGCGTGAAAGAAGACTCGATTTTAAATCAATTTTTCACTGCATCAATGATCCAACACATCAAAGACTGCTCACTCATCCCCGCAATGGCCAGTCACGCGTGTGAACTCATAAAAACCGCCAGTGACAACATCAAAACCCTCGGTGACAATGAAGACGACCGCGAAAACATCGCCAAACAGATCAACAACATTCTGTTCACAAACGTGCTTTACTTGACCCACGAACTGATGGAGATTTATGATCAAATCGATCTCCCGAAAGATGTTCCGATTACACCGAAAGATGCGATAGAAAAACCGGGTGACAAGTCGAGAGAAGAAGCGTTTGAAATTCTCGACGAGACCGCAGTGGCAGTCAAAGAACCGCTGTCCGACCACGACGTTCTTCTTCTCAACACAATTCATTGGAACATCGTGTGCGACCTGATCACCAAAGACCCGGCGTTCCAAGTCGAGTTCGTCGCCAACATTTTCAACAACTTCAGCGGCAACATTCTCTTCACGATCGCTTACAACGCGCTCAATTCGATTCTCCTAAAAAAAGAGTTAAAGAACTTTCAGTTGCGCGTCGTCTCTCGCGAACCGAAGATGAGTCGCGAAGATCTCCCCGTGATTTTCGAGAGATGTGAGTTGCGAACGCCGGTGCTAGTCTTGAAACTCGATCTTGATTTTGGGAAAATTCTCGAGCGATGCTATCGTCTGTACGAGATAAACGAAAGTGAACTAGATAAGCTGCAAACGTGTGAAGAATTTTCCAAGATATTCCGAGTAACCCGCGATAACGGCTCACAGTTCCACACATACGTCCACAAAAACATTTTTCTAACTGATAACGTTTGCGATGATCCATCGAGGAGGCAACAAATTGTCGGCGATCATGTCGTCTCGTACCACAACTGGCTGAACCAAATTTGGATCGGAATTTTCGAAGGTCAATCGACAATACGCAATCGCTTCATACAAGTTATCAACAGACTAGTGCGTACCGACGAAGAGATAAAGGCAATTCACCGGCTGAACTTGATCAAAGACATCACAGACAAGCGCGGCGTGAAGTTTTTGTCGTCGATCGCTAGGAATTGCTTCGACATTTGTTGGAGATTGTCGGACAATATCAGTTTCAGTGAGTTTTTGAAGAAAATCGATCTTTTCGAATTAAAGTGTGTGTTACGGTGCAGGAAGTGCGTTAGATTGACTTGGTTTTTTATATTTGAAACAAATCTTGACTTTGAATTTTGACTGGAATTTCTTCAGCTTGTCTATACCTTCAAAGTTCATACAACGTGTTTTAAACTCCCTTTTGACCTAACTTACACTTTCACTGCGCCAAACAACCCTGCCATCAACTCCCAACACCTTAAATCCACTCCACATTACCGCCATTATCAGTTTAATCCCTGTCAAAGCCATCTGCTAATCCAACTCGCAGTTCTTTTCACCGACACAACGATTTTCGCTGACTCGCAAAGCCCTCCAAGTGCTTTCGCCTTTTCACAATCTCGTTTCACGTTGTGTTTCATGCTTCTATTTGCTGGATTATTTTCCCCTTCGAGGTCGCCTTGTTGAACTGCCCGCGCTATCAAGTTACAAATAACATTAAATTAAACAGAATTCCTTGAAACACGTTTGCGTCGCGCACGGTGCCGGTTGTGTGTGAGACTAACTCCGATTCCTTTTTATTTAAAGCTGCAAAAATGTCGACGGCGCTTGAAGAGTTGAAGCTCCTGCTTCTCCAAGACAGCTGGGACGAGAACAAAGAAGCCATGGTCGACGCACTTCAGCTGCTTTTGGGCGTCGCGGAGATGAAAGCCAGCGGAGTCAGCCGAATGATGTTCATGGATCCTGAAAACCAGCTCAGCGGATCGAGTGAATCGATGTTCAGTGACTTCAGTTCGTCTTTAGAGCGAGTGACTTTCGAAGAGAGAAGTGACGGCGAGAGGTTTAGCGATAGGAAAACTGAATCTTACTACACAGCCGACGAGAATTACGATGTAAGTTGAAACTCCGTCATTATTATAACTCATCTGACTTTCTCTCGTTCACAGGGCGACGGTGAATTGTGTTCCAACGCCGACACCGACTTGTCGCGGTCATTTCAAACATGTTCGCTTCCAGCCACTCTCGGTTTCCGCAACACAAACGAACACATCTGCAAACTAGTCGTTGAGATTCTAATGGATTTGTCAAAACGGTGCGTAGAAAAGCCGGATCAGTGGCAGCCAAACATTCTGATCCCGCTTGCCCAGCGGCTTTCGTGTATGAAAAGCTACTTGGGTGGATCAGAGTTCTTGATAAAAGGATTTTCCACGGTTTTGCAGTCGAGAAATGTTGAACTGATCGGTAATTTACACAATTAACTTGTTTTGAAGAAGTTTTAAAAGTTTATTTTCAATCACCAGCCCTTCAAAAAACAGTTCTCGAGCTGATTGAAGACTTAAACACAACAGACGCCTTCAAAGCCTTCTTGTCAGTGCTAACAGTCGATGAAGCAGCCATCGACCTGATAATGGCGCGATTCGAATCATTGTGCAACAGCGAAGTTATTCCTCGGCCTTTCATCAAGATAAACTACCCGACAGTCACTTCCGAAGCGACAGTAACGTCGAATTGCGACACGCACTTGCATCGGCTAATTCAAAGCTTCCGGGATGTGCACTTGAGTAACAAACTGCTGACACCGTTCACCGAAGCGTCGCAAATCATTCCGCTCAACTTTTTGGACTTTAAGCCTTGGAACAGTCAAGGCTTCACGGTGTCAGCTTGGATAGAACTGCCAGCCGGTGAAAACACTTCGAAGTCTGCGCATTTGGTGGCGCTTGGGTCAGAGAAGCTGATGATGGCCTTCTACATCAACTCCGATGGAAGTTTCAGCATCAACGTCATGAAGCCAAACCAGAATTTCAGTGACACGTCCAAATTCCATAAAACACTCGTGGCTGGAACTTCAGCTAACAAAGAAAACGTGAACAAAACAAACATTTTTGGGATTGCATTGGCGACATTGAAAGATTCTGATCTGCCAAACGTTCGAACTCGAGGATTTCTGAAGAAGAGAGTTTCCGCCACCGAAGAAGAATCCACGCGACGACTTAAAACATCGAAAATCTCAGTGAAATCGAAGCGAGTCAAAGTGAAAGTCGACAAATGGACGCAAGTTTGCTTCTCAGCGCGTTGCAGTGAAAATGAAATCATGCTGCTGATAACGATTAACGGAACTGAACAGGAACTGATCGAAATTCCGATCGAAGGAATGCGTGAGTCAGAAATCAACGGAAAGCTGCAACTGCTATGCGTTGGATCACAGAAACAGACAAAAGCTGACGCTCTCCAGTATTCCATTTCAAACGTCATGCTGTTCCGTTGGCCACTTGACTCACCCAGCCAGACATCGCATTTGTACTCGCTCGGACCTGACTGCAACAGTCTCATCGACTGCGAAGCTCTAGAAGTGAAACCGCTTTTAGGTCAAGTTGACTTCACGAAGGTTACAAGGCTGGTGACAAACGCTGGGTCGGAAGAAAACTCTCTAAAGTTGAAGGGGAGTGTTCTGGTGGTGTATTCAGCCGGTGGTGCAATCAGTTACAACTCAAGCAACCACGGGAAGCCGATGGAGATCTTCACGATCGGAAAAATTCCTTCGTCAATCTCGGTGCCTTCACTTGCTCGATCGATTCAGTTCTGCGGTGGACTTTCAACGCTGCTGATTTTGTTCGCAAGAACAATCGAGATGACGGAAGATCCAGCAACGCAATCATCAGCGCTTTACGTGCTTCTCAAGATGAGCTACGAAAACAACCACTTGTTCGCCGAGTTCGAGCAGAAAAACTTGTTCAATCTCGTTGCGCATGTCTTCAAGCACAGCAGCTGTTATCGCGGGCCCGGAATGTTGAAGGCGATACTCGATGTCATCTATGGTGGCACAATGTTCAACAGGAAATCGAAAACTGACGATTTCCAGGTCAACGAACGCTCGGTGCTGAACATCGAGCACCCAAAGCTGCTTTTGAAGCTTCTCGAGAATTTTGATATCTTCATTTCGCCTGAGAAGAACGAGTCGCACATCTTGGACGTGCTTTTCAAGAGTCTGATGGTCGTCGTGCAAGAAAGTCATCCGCATAGGCGACTTAACCGTCAGTGCTTGATCGATCACGATTTCTACGCGAAACTCATCGAGTTTTGCAAAACGCACTTGGCCAATTCTTCAAACGCCATCGCGATCACTCCGAAAACAGCTTTGGTCATTGTGGAACTGCTGAAAATGCTGTCAAAAAACCAACCAGTCATGTGGACGATGAATGAGATCCAGAAACTTCTTCTTTTGCTGCATCACCCAAGTGAAAGCTTCGTGACACACGACCGAACCAAGTTTCACTTCATTTTGCCGGGTCACAAGCCTACCAAGTCCAGCAAACCCAGCTTGAACTCATCGAAAAGCACAAAATACTTCAACTTCAGCACTAAGATCAGGTCGACAAGCGCTGCAAATGCGCCGACATCTCCAAGCAGTCCACCAAGAACGCCTCGAACACCGTCTGACTCGACGTCGATGCCTCCTGACATGTCCGGATCAACGAGAAGCTTGAAAAGCACCGTTGCGACAACGCCGACAAGAAAAGTCAGTGCAAGGAAGTTCGACGAGCTGAACGAGATTCAAACGCAAACGATTTCGAAGGCACTGGCTGACGTGAAAATCAGAAAAGATCTGAAGACATCGTCAAAGTTGCGTTTGAGGCGATTGCAACACACTCCAAAGCGAAGTCCGTACAAGAAGCTGAAAGTCCCTGAAAAAACGAAGATCAAACTCGTTGCAGGCACAGATTCAGAAGATCAACATTTGGCTGAGACTTTCCAGGATTTGATGACAGCCAGCACTGCGCCTTCAGTCGTCTCTGATGTTGACTCGAGTCGCTATGAAACCGGAGTTAGCGTTTTGCAAGAAAATCTCTTCGAAATCTTGCGCGACTTTGTCATCATGCTTGATGACACCAAAGCTGAGTTCGACCTGCCCGATTGCTTGAAAATGGAAATTCTGATCATGTTCGCCAATCACCACGACCCAAACGTCCGTGCGGCGATAATCGAACTCATCGAGGCTGTGACTCTTCGAGAATCACCAGATTTAGTCGCGAAATTCGAAAAGTCAAACTTCTGGGTACACCTTGGTAACCAGCTGACAATCACCTCGGTCAACATGCGAATGGCGCAAGCTTGCGTCGACTGGATTTGCTTCGAGAAGATCTGCATTCAAGAAATGTCGCGATCGCAAAAGATCCGCGTGAAATACAAGCCGGCGTTCAATGTTCTAATCGCGATGCTGCCAACGATGGTTCACGACCACGCCGTCATGAGCTGCACGACAAGGTTCTTCCGAGTGCTTCTCGAGACACAGCCAGACTATTTGGGAACGCAGCTGATCGCTGCTTTGATAACATCCGCGATCAAGGCGCTGATGAAACTCGACCGAAAGCACGAACGAGTCAAAGATTCAATTTTAATGCTGCTTGAACAGATCGCATCGCGGTCGCTAACGTCGTCCGGGTCGATCCAACCGCTCTGGGACATTCTCTACGGCCTCGCGTTTGTAGAAAAACAAAAGAAACGCGAAGTTATCCGAGAAGTTCATGTCACAATTTTGAAGCAACTGATAGCGCTGTGCTTAACCGAACAAAGCAGACGCGGAAGCCGAGCTGGCAATGCGTTTTATCAGCAGTTGGTAGTGACCCAGAACCTTGGAACGTTGCCCGCAACAGAGATCAAAACCAGGTTCAACTTGATCCATGACCGGGCTGTGCATTTCGTCAGCAGCTGGGACGCGTCAGAAGAACTGGCAGCTTGTGAAGCTGATTTCGTGAAATATCTCATCGATCTGCACTTCTTTGGGATCCACCAAGGATCGTCAATCATTCTTTGGGCTTTGAACCCAGCTGGTGATGTTGAAATCAAAAGTTTTGTTGTGCAAAAGCTCTCGAATGTGCTTGGCATTGACGGAAACTTTGTCATACCAGGCAATGACACGAAACTGATAAAATCTTTGCTGCTTCAGTATCTGAACGGATCCGGAAAGGACATTTCGGAAGAAATTCTCAAAAATATCACAAAATTCTGCGGAGTCGCTGTCAGCCAGCAGTCGATGACGTGGAGTTGGAGCATGTCGGCCGTCGAGAAGATCGATTTGATGCGACAGTCGTCCCAAAAAGATCAGAATTCACACATCGAGAAGATTGTTTACAAGTTGGAGCCGCTCGTTCAAAGCTGCATTGAAAGCGCGATGAAAATGACTCGAAGCGTCATCGACGTGCAGAACAAAGAGCGAAGATTGCTGATGAACCAACTGAAGAAGTCTCAAGAAATCGACTTTTACCGCGAGTGGTTTGAAGTGATTCAGCGAATGGTGCATGAAGACGCGCCTTGGTACAGCTCAGACTTGTATCCGTCGACTTGGGAACTCGATGAAACTGAAGGCCCTGGCAGAACTCGAATCAGACTCAAGCGAAGCGTGCTAAAAATTGACGAAAAGTTCTTCATGGACGACTTCAAGCAGAAAGCTTCGTTCCAGCACCGCAAGCCGCTGTTGAACTACCTGCTTCGACCGAAGGAAACTGAAAAGTATTCAATTCGCGATCGCATCGTTTTCACGTTCAACGCTAAGCATCTGACAATGGAGCTGGAGATCGAAGGCGAAGTTATCGTCACTGACAGTCAACTGATCTTCCTGGCCAACACCGACACTTACATCAACTCCATCATCTGTGACTTGAAGAACATCCACGAGATCTGGGACCGTCGGTATCAACACAAGGAAGTCGCGATGGAGATTTTCCTGTCTACTCGAACGACTTTCTTCATCATCTTCGAGACGAATTACGAGCGCGACATCGTCAAGAAGTTTGTGAGTGATAAAATCGCC
>JPYR01000632.1:655-29872 GCA_000775305.1 Belgica antarctica | reverse complement strand
AGCAAATCGCGATCGACGGCTCGAAGAAGCCTAAAAGCTCGGATCATTTCCGTGGGTGAACGAAAGAGAAAGATGAAACTTTCAATTAACCTTAATTGTTTCTCTTTCGACAAGTCAATTGCTCGAAAATTTTCTGCTGAGCGAGTCAATCGAGAGATGAACGAAGTTATTTGCATAATTTAGATTATTAAGTCAGTGTGCTAATCTGTTGGATTAAATTTCGTTTTTTCGGAAGGAATTCACTCATTTACGGCCTTGCCTTCACTTTCACACGTCCAATCAACGGTTCTATTTGTTTATTCGAAGCGACCAAGTGAAAATCGTTTTGTGTCAATTCATTCATTAATTAAGAAACATTTTTATTTCAATAATCTTCTTTTTTCGAGCTTTTTACATTTTGATTGGCCCTGAACGTAGAAAAAGAAATAATAATAAAAGAAAACAAATTTTATAAACTCTAGAGAAACGAAACATCTTCGCTCAAAGTGTGTAAAAAAGTCTTTTTGTCGATGATTTTCCTTTCGTGATGATGACGAGCATTTTTGTTAAGTAGAAATTAATTGAAGTGAAGTCGCAAGCATGCAACTAAACGTGCCCTAAACATGCGTCCAAATGATACACTTCTTGGCCCGGTCGACTGATGCTAGCGCGGACGTGAATGGATGGAAGCTTACTGCTTGAACGGCGGCGCTGTTTGGATGAGAAAAGTTTGGGAAATTTAATTTGCAGGTTAGAATTTTTTAATTCAAGGTTTTGACTTGAGTTTTTCAAGCACACAAACTGTTTTGTCTTTCAAAAGGTTTAGAAACTGGCCTTCAAGTCTGTTTACACCAACAAAACTTACTTGTGTTCCTTCAGAACCTCGACCAAGCTGCCGTTCACGTTCCAGATGAAGATCGACCCATCAGACGCACCTGCCGCCACGTGACTGCTGTCAACGTTCAAAGAAATCCTGGCGAAGTCACAGGCGACCTTATAATTATCATGACTGAGTGACGTGAGGATTTGATTGACGCGCAGATCGATGATCTTAATTGTGTCGTCGCGAACACATGCCGCCAGGTAATTGCAATCTATTGGTCGGTAAATGAATGCAAATCAGCAGGTTGTAAATCGATAAACGAGTTTAAACCACACAAACCTTTCGATAAATCAAGCGAAGTGACTTTGCCCTGCAGCTCGATCTCGTTTGCGAGCGACTCCGAGCTCCTCGTGTCCCAAAATCTGATTTTCTTGTCGAAGTGGCCGCTGATGATGGTCGATCCCGAGCCGTCGGTGGTTACTAGGTCGTTGCAACTGGAACCGGCGAACTTCGTCTCGATGCACGCTTTGCTACGCAGATCCCACACCTTCAACGTGCGATCGTGGCTGCCAGTTACGATCTTTTGCGATTCGCCGACAAACTTCGCAGCCATCACCTTGCCACTATGTCCTGTTAGCGTATGCTGCAAGATAATTTAAAACGAACAGATTAAAGTCATGCATCTCTTGGTAATGATGAATTAAATTTTAATAACTTCAACATAAAATGGGAAGAATGAAGCGGGAACAGAGAGTTTCTCATTCCAAAAGACTCAAAACTTGTTATCTTGACGACGCTGACGACGCTGCAGTGTTGATTTAATTAAATAATTAATCAAACACATATCGCGCTTTTCGCTTTATTATCGTGTCGTGTCTTCAGCGCAATAAACAAACGAAACAAAAGACTATCGAGCCTCGCCAAGCTTTATTACTCATTACAGGTGATAAAAATTGCACATTGTGAAAAGGCAGGCATTCAGTTAGGTTGTAAGGGAGCTATTAATCGAGCAATAATGCAGATTTAAGAGCGCATATCGACGTCTTTTCTTGTTTTCAATTATTTGTTTGTAAACAGAAAGCGCGAGAGCGCCAAATTACGAAATTGCTAAATTGTGTTCCGTTCTTTCAGATGTTCTTGCATAAAAGCCACGGTTATTAGCGGTTCATATCTTGCAATGAAAATGCGAAAAAGAATCTGAGGCAGAAGTGAAGGGCTGGAATTGTTGGAATGTTGTTTTGTGATGTAATTTTTTAAAGTTCTTGGAAAATAGACTGAAGAAATTACTTTTGAGGTTATGTACACCTTCAATGCGTTTAACTTGAGCTAAGTGTTCAATTAGCTTAACAGCTTTGTGCTCAGGCATCGCTTAAAGTTCTTTGCAGATTTATTTTGTGATCATTTAGGTTTTAACTTCTATAAAAGATTTTTTAAGGTTAGAATACAAGAAACAAAAACTGCTAAATCGTGATCAACCCCAAATAACTGACAAGAAGATCGCGCTGACTCCGCACTTTCGAGTTTCAACCTTTGCACATTGTTGATAGATGACAAACACGACAACTTCTAATGGCACCGTTTCACGAACATCGAATTCCTTGCTTTTCAGCGTCGTGTAAAAAGTTATGAGTTATGTTGCAGGTATCACTGATTCAATTGAATAATTCGAATGATTTTTTTTTATTTTCCAACTTCTATTTTCATTTTCATAGATAAATAAATTAATCGACATGAAAATGCTTTTAGAGACGCGAGTGGAGAACACAGAACTGAAAGCGCGCAGAGATAGAAGAAGAGAGTTTGAGACCTCCTTCAAGAATCCGATTATGTGCCTCGTAAACTCGTAACCTTTCAATTAAAATCCACCACAAATCGAAGCATGTCGAGTGCATTGCGCAAACATAAAGTTCATATATTCATATTCTCCACTGTCCATTGTTATTAATCTCTTAATGTATCAGTTTCTGTTTCTACTCATTTTTTGAATAAGTCTCCATGAGAACTGGGCACAGATTGTAGGATAGGGAGAGCTGTTGTGCAGTGACCGATGCTTAAATGAAAGACTTTAAATTGAAACTGTCTGTCTTTGAATCTAAAAATCAAGAAAACTAAGCCGAGAATTACGAGAAAGCTTTGCAGAACTTTGTAACTATTATCAGCAAGCCAAGACATGACCGAACTTTAACACATGCCCTTCAATTTCTAAAGAAATCTCGAGAAAGCAAAACAAAATTGGGTTTACGGACGTCAATTTGCTTCTTTCACTAAATTAATTTCGCCGAGAAATGTGCAATCGGAAAGCACCGAGCTGACTTTTTATTAGGCTATGTGAAAAGTGTACGCAAATATCTCTCAATCGATGACAGCCGAAGCTTATTTTCCTGCGCGATTTGATTGACTTTCGTATGCTAGGAGTGCAATAGCTACGTGACATCTTACAAACTAGAACTGTTTGTCCCGCTGGCGGAAAGCATAAATTCTTTTCTGGGAAGACTGAGCTTTGTTGTGAGAAATGCGCTCGCTCGTAATATCATAATTTAACGATCCGGCAAGAAGTTGTCAATTTAAGGGAGTGCGTCTCTAAAAAGAACGGCACGTTGCATTCCTACGCTCTAGCGATGCGAATTTATCATGGATCCGAGAAAATACAAAACGAGTTTAACAATAAACAATGTTATCAAATCAAACAGAGCCCAGAACGCAAATTGAAATAATGTACGCAATAAACAACTATCTATGATCGCTTGGAATTTAGTTTTTATACTTTTTGCTGTATTTAAAACAGCAATAATAATATTTGTGTAACAATACGGCAATCAGCCAGGCCGAGTCAATAAACCTTCTCTTGTAAGCAGTCCATAAGTTTAAGTCGAACATTGCCTACCCATGAAACTACAGCATATTTTGCATAAAAAAATCATAATAGGACAATTATGATGCTGTTTGTTCTTCTCCTGCCTTTATTCACTATTTTTATAATGACGCAACTGTGGGGCGGACGCTTCATGACGTCACAAGTGAAATTTACTGTTATTGTTGTAAAACCACAAGCGCTTTGAAGGTCGGCGATCAAAGCAATCGGAAGTTTCTTCAAACCTCAAGTTTTTCCTTTCAACGCCTGTGACATAACACCCGGTCGACCCGAATTTTATAGCTGAAACATTAATTTTCTGTTTCACATCTTACAATCCATTCTTTCTGTGCGATGATCGCACACAATTTTTAAACTGACCGCATAATGCGGAAGTTTAAACAATAATGGCGGTGTAAGTCGTATGCCCAAGTCAAGGCCTAAAGAGATGAGATTAATGTTTGGAGATAGTGTCTGCCTAAGACATATCAAAAGAACATTTGTCCCGTGTCTTTTTCGGAGGGAGCGATGGGCATTAATCGAGCAACTAAGAACTTAAAACTGGCCCAATTCTCAGGGCAGAATGCGTGCTTGCGCACGAAACCTGACGCGCTGAGATTATCGCTCCGGTTCTTTATTTGCTTTTTTGACGAACCAGTACTCTGGCTTGTTCTTTAATAACTTGACCCGTAAGAACCGCGCCTGGATAATCAAACAAACTCCTGTTAATTTCCCTCATTTATGGTAATTAGTTTACAGCTACACGTTTTTGCATGTGCGTTCACTTTGTAGCGCAGGTGAAAACACGAGAAATAACTCGAGAAAGATAAGTCCGTCAATGAATAAATGTGTCAATGCAAAAAGTGTAATTCGAGTTATGTGCAAGCTGATCTCCAATTTTTATTCATTCGCTGTTAACTGCACTCGCGTGGAAGTAACGGAGACAAGAAACGCTCAGCCAGAGACCACCAAGTGCTGGGAAATCTCTTCAGAGAGCCAGTCGACGGCGAATGGCGTGAGAAAGCAAAGCAGAGATGGAAAAATTGAGAGTCGCGAGAAATTTTTCTTCTTTCTCGAAAATATTCGCGGAATGCTCGATTGCATAATTTCAACACATGAGCGAGAAAATGAACTTGTTCAAGGTAAAAAAATTGTTATGCACGTGAGAAATGTGACAATGAATTTGTGATTTTCGGATTTAAGGGTTCGTCACGCAGTGTGTTCGGGCTGAATCGCCGGTTTTCATGCTTCCGTAAACTTTTTCACTTATCTTGACGGTTTCAACGAGCCGTAAATTCATCGCCGACTTCCGGGCCGAGATTCTCAGATGATAAGAATTATTTTCACTATGTTTTCCGGTGATAAGGAGAAACGTCTTCGCGGCGCATCTTAATCCAATCTGAAGCATCGCCGCCAGAAAACTTCGTTCTCATGGAACAAACAAGACAAAGCGAAAGCGGTGAGAAGCTCGGGAAGCGAAAGAACAGCCAGCATCATGCTCTCATCACTTACATACACAACTGCATCGCGCTCAAACTCAACGCGAGCGAGCGGCAAGCAAAAGAAAAGAAATTTACAGTGGAAAGAAAGAAATGCTGAAGACCGAAGACGTGCTTATGCTCTTCTCGCCGAACAGAACGAAAATGTGAAGAAAGATCGCACTGCCAGTTGCCGCAGCCTAAGAAAGTTATAAAACAACTAACTAGCATTGAATATTCTTTAGTTTTTTCGCGACCTCACGACGGTCAAGTCCATGTACTCAGTCTCGAGAGTGTTCTTGAAGTTATCCATCAAATTAAGCAAGCAGCAGTAGTGCATTTCCAAGGTTCAGTTTATCAACGGATCAGCACAAGGATTAAAAAATTATTTCCGGATCAAAAATTTTGGATTAAAATTTCGCCCGCAAAATTCTTCAAAATTAAGAAAAATTTTACTAGAAAGTTGAAGTGGATTTTCAAGGAATTGAAGTGAACAAAGTGCTTCGGGAAGGAAAAAGCTTAAATCCCAGAAAGAAAAGCAAAAGTTATCAGCGCCAACAGCGAATTTGAACAAAATATCAGGTAAAATGTGAACGAAATCTTGTCTAGTACATAAAATCACGTCGAGTGGCTTGCTTCTGCATAAAAACTCAAATCAAAGTTAATTTTGCAATAAATTATAAGCAAAAAACTGTTAAATTAGCGAATCATAATCGCGGATTGCGAAGGAAAACGCGAAAAAATTGAAACAGATGTTGATGAACTTTATTCACGTGCTGAAGCAGAGAAGGAAAAAACGATCAGTGGTAATCAAAGCTCAGCAAAAAGCGACTTAAATGATTGCATGTGAACAAAAACTCTGCAGTTTTTTGTGCTTGGTGGCGATGATTTTGCATTTGCTGTGAACAACCGAGTGTTCTAATGAAGAAATTGGCTTAGAAACGATGCATAACAAGATGTTCTGGAGCTGTGGCTTGCGAAACTATTCACGAGTGAACCAATTATTGAAAATTGAGGTTTTGGGAATCTGACCGAGTCGGATTTGGAAATTGATGAGTCGTGAAAATTGTGGAAATAAGTTGCAAGAAAATGAATTGTGAAATAAATTGTTTGCAAATTTTTCTTTCGCAAGTTTTCTCAAAATGTTCAAGAATTTTTAGAGCTTTAAAAACATTTCAACTCATGATTCAACAGTTTTCATAACTTCTTGTAACTAATGCAACTTGCAGCATCGAAATTGATCCAAAAATCTTCTCAGAACATCAAATTTTAAAACATGACTTGCGTTCTCCGGTATCGCCGAAGAAATCTCAGCACATTAATTGCTTCTCGGAAACGATACTGGATGTAAAAAAAGTTTAACAGTTGCAATAATCCACAAAAGTGAAACAAATTGGAAAATAAACTCCAGATCTTCTTGAGCAATTCAGAACAATCGTAAAATTTGCATATTTTTCCGGGAAAATATTTAAATTAAGCCGAAAACAAATTTGTTTCATTTAAAAACTCATAAAACTTAAAAGTTCGTGTCCACTACCCAACCATGTCTGCGGTCTTTTATTATCGACGACCGCAATGCATAAGAATTTTCAATCACGTTTCGCAATCGCTGTAATTAACAGCACATAGAAATTAATTGATGCAATAAAACGCAAATATTCAGCATCCTGTCGGAAGATAAACAAAAATTTAGATTTTTGTGTCAAAATACTTAAGCAAACGTGTTCAACGGCTGAGACGGAGAGATTATCGAGCCTCGCGTAGGTGTTTTCTGCAATTATTCTCGTTATTCAAGCCATCAGCTTAGAATTTCCGCAAATCTCATCAAAGCTACCGCGCAGAAAACGAGGAGTTCATTTGGCATGCAATTTTTCATTTCCTAAAAAGTTAATCGTCTTGTTCTAGTCGTAGAACTAACAGAACCTAAAACAGCACTCGAAGAAGTCTCAAATCATTAGAAAGCCATAAAATATCAATTAAGTCGAAAAAATACTTTTCTTCTTTCACCATCATCTACGCAATTAAACATTCTAATAAAACAGAAAAGAATCGTTTTTGATTCAATTCATGCGAAAAGAATTACTCAACGCAAAGAACCGCACGTTCAGAAGAATCGTGAAAGTATCAATTATCATTGAAACGTTTCCCACTGCAAGCGAACCGGAGAAGGAGAGAGAAAAACATCCGTTTTCTAGCTGAGCTTGCCAGAAGCTAGAAGCTGGGATTTAATTTCGTCAGAATTCGTGGGAGTTAAAGCTTCAATTATTCTTGGACACTTTTTCGGCGGTTTTGTTGTCAATTATACTAAATCATTCTTACGAGAACCTAACGGCGAACTGTTTGCAAAAACCTTATAAGAATATTATAAGATTCTGCGAGTGCCTTATATGGATCACGAAAAAATCTTATAGGAGTCAATGGTTCAGGCATGATCAGAGAAATCTCATAAGAATTTCAGAATTTTCTATGGAATATTATAAGAACTTGAAAGTTACAATAAAAAAATCTTATTAGAAACTGTAATGTTCGGTCTGTGGTAAAAGCTTGAAATCTTAAAAGATTTACAAGTTGAGAGAGAAAATCTTAATTGAAATTTCTCACTTCAAATAAAATCTTAAGATTTATAACCAATTCTTATTGGAAATAATTCAATTGAATGAACTTTTCTATAATCTAATAAGATTTCTAAAACACAAATCCATTAGTTAAATCATAGCCACACCTCCACTTTCTCAAGCAGCTTCTCATCCACCCATTCAGGTCTCGCTTCCAGAATGCCTTGTGAAAAAAACCGAAAAAGATTTTCTTTGCAACAAGAAAATTGCCGAGGGAATTACTTTCTAATTCGATAACATACATCGATAAAGAGAGAATCTTTGTTTCTCAAGCTGAATCTTTAAGTGCCGATTCAAAGCGCTGCATATAGCGAGGCATTTCCGAGAAAAGGCAAAGAAATAGAGACTCCGAATAGAACAATGAGCCGTTCGTGAATTTTCCATCGCCAAATCATGCTGCCTGAGAATCTTTTACTTTCTATAACGTATCAATTGTCGTCGTCGCTGCTGTTGCCGACTTGAATGGTGGTTTATGAGTCACAAGCGACTCTCGAAGAAAAGTGAATTCCGAATGAAAGAAACACAGCGAGAAGTAAACAGGTCACATTCGGTGCCCGAGTATATTTCAAGATTTTACTTTTTATTTCCGATTTAATGATTCCCATAAGGTCTCCGCACAGCAAGTCATTGCCTGAATGGCATTTCAACTCGCCTGTGCCATTCAATCGCTGATGAATGCACATTAGACTTAATCAAAACAAAAAGACTTTCTAGCGCACCAAATTCAGAAAACGTGATGTCATAATGACAGCTGGGAATCGCTGCGCGGCCGCTAAGGAGAAACTCTTCCTATTTTTGATTTATTTTCGCGACATGTCTTTGAGCTGTCTCGTAGATTACAAACGCTCGCGTCTATTTTCAGGTTTGTGTTATTAGGTCACATTTGTTTAGCTTTCTTAAAGCCCGTTAAATTTACATGCGCTGAGACAATTCTAGACACGTTCATTTGTTCACGACACCGCTAAATTAAATAAGGAAGCGAACGTTTGCGACCAGTTGGGCGTAGTTCGGATGGTACTCAACAAAGCATGCAAAAATTCGGCCCGAAACGCCTTTGTCAAACCATTTTGAGAAATGGGACAAGACGTGCATTGAAGTCTTTTGTATGCTTTCCGTCGCCGTTTTCCGAAAAATATGTGTAGAATTAAATTAACGACGAGAAAGAATTAAATTAAAACGAAACGAATTTGTTAATGCAACATTCAGTGGCAGAGTTTCAAAAGGCCTTACACAAAGTGCATCGACGGTGTAGACACGAAGTGAAAAACGAGACCAGCGCTTTGAAACAAGCATCGTCCACATTTTAAATTTATATGGTGCGAAAAATTATACTGCAAGCTGACCTTATTAAAACGATACTTTTTTCGAACCGAGTGCTTGCTTGCTTTGCGCCACAACTCTTTTTCCCTGCTCGTTATTCATCTCGTCGGAAATGTATAAGAAAAGCGAGAGAATTTATTTAGAAGTGAATTTGTGCTGCTAAAACACTCGACGATTAACAAGCTTTACATTTTTCTTCTCGCGCTGCTTGGGTGTTGATTTTCGAGCGCAAATGTCTTAATGGAAAGCAGGCAACATCTAAAACCGGGAACGAACGCCTAACAAGCTCCCAATCGATGTCGGAAAGAAAGAAAAAGTTGTTTTTCGCCTGATGGCCACATTTCCATATTCAAGTTCAGCACTTTCCTTTGCACAAACACGATAGATGCACAAGAAAAGTCCCCAACGGATTGATGTCAGATGTTCGGCATTGTGTATGATCGTGCGAACTTCGGCATTAAAATCTTCAAACATCTTTAAAACATTTAAATGTTTTCCATTTTTCTTCGCTTTCCTCGACAAAACAATCGGAAATAAATTCTCTCGCTCGATATGGGGATTGAGCGTGGACGCAAAGAAATCGTGGCAATGGGTCAGTGAATTAAATTCAAATATTTGAGAAAAATAAGATGTTGACTCATGTTCGTCAATAAAAAAGACGTTTAAATATATTAAAAATGTTCACCCACGCCGATGACATACAGCGGGTCGCGATAAAATATTCAAAAATCGCCCGGGGTCGAGTGGAAGTGCTGTCGTTGCAGGCGTGGGTGGAATGTCAAAACTCCGAGCTTGCTTTCTTTTCCGATCATGATTGCCATCACTTCCGCACGCGTTCGAACAATTATTAAATATTCCTCTCGAGTAAAGACAGCCGTGTAACCGATACCTGATGTCATTAGTGTCA
Source organism: Belgica antarctica (assembly GCA_000775305.1). Classification (NCBI taxonomy): domain Eukaryota; kingdom Metazoa; phylum Arthropoda; class Insecta; order Diptera; family Chironomidae; genus Belgica; species Belgica antarctica. Next base: position 19,899 of record JPYR01000632.1, on the reverse strand, counting down.
GACGACAATTACTTGCATTTTAAATTAGATTATACCAGCTAGTCTCCCTACTTAGCATTCTGTTGAAGGTACTCATACGGTACAGTCGCTATCAGAATAGAAATCTTTCCACCATTCGCGTCTCAACTCGGAGTCATAAATCATATTTAACATATTTATGACGCATGCAGTGCTCCAGATATTCCAAATAAGAGTCTCGAGCATGCATTCTTCTCTTCGCTGATTTAATTGTACCTCGCTGGAAACCACACGTTCTAGAAAATCACCTGCGAATATGAAACTGGGTCTATGCTAATTAACTCAATCGTATTGTTTCTGACGTCTTCTCATTGTTTCAGCGCCGAAAAAATAGGAAAACACTGAAAGGAAAATAAATTATCGCGTTTACCACGGGCGCTAACAAGATTTTTCACGCAAAATTAAATCACATTAGTGATTTTATTGGCTTTTTCGAAAGACTTTGAAGAGAACATCGCCGTGGGCAGACTGAAGATGTTTATCGGCTACATTTTGTCCAAATCTGGACGATCCCGCTGGCTTTCGAGTCTATAACTCGATCCGGCAACTGGGTCAACACAGTTGAAACAAGAGAATCTGACACCTCGGCCGGGCTGTTGAACAAAAATCGCTCGCATCAATCAAAGTATCAAAATGCACCACTCATAAATAGACCATTGATGATTCGCCACGCCATTATGGGCGATAAAATCGGGTCTTTCATCGCTTGAAAGCGCGATTGGAAGCGCTTGTAACACACAAAAAGAATGAGAACTTCCATCCCGAAAATGGTAAAAGATAGTTTGCGATCGATGTAATTGCTTTCGAGCTAAACGCATCTCTAGCTGGTCTCGAAAGCTATTAATTACAGGCCAAGTGAGTGACAAATCGTAGAAAGTGCTTCGTGCACGTGATCCGATGCCTGGTAATTTGTGAAGAAGTGAACTGGGGCCGATCCAGGTCTTAATCAAGATGATGGTAGCTTCAAAGGCATGCCAACTGACGTTGATTCGTTCGCCCATCTCCCAGCGTTGCTTTGAAAAAGTGAAATTCTTGAATTTGGAGTTTGCTTGGCCGACAGGTACATCACGACTGTTCTTCCATGCGCTTTTCAATTTTCTACGAGATTCTTCTGGCTTTTCTCCGGCAGCATAGTTTATCGCAACACGAAGAAGAGTTTATAAAACAATTCCATTCCTCGTATAAGCCCCGCAAAGCCAAGCGCGCTCATTTAATTCGAGATAATTGCATTTTGAAAGTGCAGCGACAGCTCAGCTTAAGCACAGCTTTCAAGTTATTAATTTTTTATTTCACTAAGAGAGAAAAATAATTATCGGTGCAACTTCATGCCAATCGCCACGCGAAGGGTTACAGCACAAGTCGCGCGTTTGCACAATTCATAATGGTCAAGACCGTCTTAGGTTGTTAAGCAGTGGAATTAGAAGATAAAAATGCAGTTCAGTTGACGTTTTTTAAGTAAATTCTCAAATTCTTCAACTTCTAAAAAAATTTAAGCATTTTTAAGTCAAAGTTTGATGTCAAAATTTTACTGACTTGCTAGTTTTAACGGTCTTGGAATAGCCATAATGTTGTAAAGGCATTAATGCTATAAAGTCCGTAGAAAATTTCTCTCGACGCCGCGTCGATGATAATGATTTCCCTTGAAGAGACCCTTTTCTTGCTTCTCGGGAGTGCTACACGATGTAAAACATGAAAAAGAGTAGCGATTCGACAAGATGTGGCGATTTATTCTCCGCTTAATAGTTAATTGTTTCCAATCAGCTAAGTGCTTCCGATTTTCAATTAAACAAACGACGATTAAGAATCACGATGCAGCCGGGCTGAATTCAGCAAATAACTTTCCGTACAAGGCTAACTCGGCGGGTTTTCAGATCTCCTTGTTCGCCTGAGCGACGATTTTGTGCAGCTCAGATCAATCGGTGTTTCCATGTCAACCAAAGTACCATTCTGTTCAATTCAAACCAATTTTATCCTCGTTAATCCAACTGCGATCGTCGCAGTGCACAACAAAGTTTAAATCTCTTCTTTATTTATCTGTTGTAAACAGTAACAGAAATCACCGTTAAATAATCAGGTCTATCATGTATCAGGAGGTAGAGGTAGAGAGAAGCCCGAAAAAGACGAGCGCAATCGACATAGATGATGCGAATCAACAACATGAGAAACAATAAAGAAGTCTTAACGTCGGAGATTTTCTTGAAAATCTCTATAAACGCCACTTTGAGGAGATGTAACACAAACCGCCTTTTTGCTTCCCTCGCGCCTGCGATAGAACAAGTCGTATTCATGGCTTGGCTTTTTTTAGAAAGTGAGCTCCGAACACATAAAACAAGTCGTCTATCTGAGAACGTGCTTTCGGCGATTGCAATTAAGTTTGTACCCGATTCAATCAATCTTCATTTTTGTTTTCTGGTCTCTCGCATGTCGATGAAAAGAAAAGAAAAGACAAAAAGAAAATCACTTATGATCACTTACCGGCGACCGAAATATTTCTACAACCTTCGAAGGTTTAACTTGTTTCCAAACAGCCGCATCTTAGAGATATTTAATGGATGTTAATTCGAAAAGAAGCGAGAGTTAGTGAGAAGCTGGAAATGCGCGCTTTGTTCCAGAAAAAACAACAACCAGAACATTGGCTTCAAATCTTAAGTCAATATTTGCTGCTGTCTGTGTTTGATTTACACATTTCTCGGCTCAGAACCTGAGAAGTTTTTGTGAACGATATCGAGAACGACAGGATAAGAGAATTAACCTAGATACAATGTGTTGAAATAGTCGGTTGATAATGTTAGGCTGAATAAGTCGAAACATGTTTAGTTTGTTGAGATAAGAAGTCACTTCAGAATATTTTGCCTTCATGCTCTGCTTCACTCGAAGCAAAACGGCCTAAAACTGCTTCAATTTGCGCACTTAATCCAGAAGTATGACTTCAAACCAGCCAATTTGCTGCTTAACATACAAATAACGACAAATAACCTCAAAACTCTTCCCGTCTATTCAACATAACCTGAATTTCCCGCCGCAAACAAGCAAACATTTGCTTATTCTTCGGCGGTGTTTTCATCCCGAAATGCTTCACAAATATTTTAATGTGTTTTCCCATTCGCAAAACGTTATCTCAGGAATTTTTGTTGTTCTCTTTCTCGGCAGTCAGCTTCTCGGATGTTTTCTTCCCTCAAACAAAAGATGATCAGAGAAAAGGCTAAGAAGTCTTCCGCTAAAAAGTTTATTCTTAATAAGACTTGTTATTACTGTAATTTTCGTTTCTTTCTTGCATTATTACACTTTCAATTACATATATCGAAATGCCAGTCCGAGCATAACAGAGTGTTAAATCAATTCATTAATAGCATTGGGAATCCGTTAGTACAGAACTTTTTCTTGAGTCGTCGCTTCTCATTTCGCTTTTACCCTTTTTTCCGGAGAACAAAAATTTTCAATAGCAGAACTTTGTGTTCTCATTATTGCTGCTCGTTTGTTCGCTACACTGATTCGCTTCAAGATCCGGTTTAAAGACTACGATACAAATTAAAAGTGATATCAAAGCATTGATCGCAAGTTAAGAGCTGTTCGTGTCATTATTAAAAGATCGGAATTCCTCGCATGAAGTGGCAAGAATCAATTGGCATGAGTTTATGACAAAGTCAAACGGTTTCCAGGAATGTTTTAAAGCCGCAAAATTTTTATGTCCGCGGAAAATCTTCCGATTCTTTGCTTTAACGTGAGAAATTAACGAAGTTGCAACGCTTAGAACTAAGTTGAAGACAAGATTTAACGAGGCGAGTAAATTGCAGCATCTCCAGCTTTACGCAATCTGCAATTATTTTATAATAAATCCGCGACAAAAAGTTGTTAAATTTAAGTACAAAATCACAGCCTCTGGCCGACTCATCAGTGGCAGAAGTGAAATTGCGCTTCCGTTCAATACATACGCGTGTGCCCAGCACAAGAACAAATGAAAACGCTTATTAAACGCAATTATAAACTCCGATTTCGGAAGAAATTTCTTTCTGTTATTGTGCTGTTAGAAACCGCCACTTGGGGAATATGTTTCAATTGACGTATTCAGTGCTGCTCGAGCGAGAAATGAAAATTTATGACAATTGATGCATAGAATTGTGAGTTTTTCTCGTGCGATCTCTTCGAAGCACTTAATTTTTATTGATTGTTGATCTAACGGAAAACCAAAAAAAAAGTAAAACTAGTTCAGAATCAATTACAATTACTTGCGATGAAAGACCAATCGAGTAAAGTAAGAAAAATGATTGTTCACTGACTCTTTGGCCAGTTCCGATTTCCATAGGAAGAAACGAAATTTGTTAACAAAAAAACTTCGTGGAATGCTGGTTCACAAAGCACACGAAGACGAGCTACTTAAGCATAAGTTTCTAAGATTTAATTTAAATTGAATTTCCTGCACGAATTAAAAGCGGAAAAGGTTAAGACAAAACAATGAAAATTACTGTTTGCCTTTGAGGGTCCATTCTGTTAGCAGGTAACGGTCAAGAATCACAATCAACCAATCAGGAATTTCAATCTTCGTTCAAAGGTTCTCTGTTTGTTTGCATTGAAAGCATTTAAAGACTTCAATGCTGAGATTACCTGGAGAAGAGTTTGATTGAGCGTTTAATTGAATTTTAGCTTTATTGAGCGCTGCCCTCGACTTAGCGATGGAAATTGATTAAAAGTTTATCATGAAGTGAACTTTCCATCACCGCTTTGACTCTGTTGAACTTTTCTAGTTCCTAAAATTCCAACCCGCGCCTGTGACCAACAACACAAACGAGCCCTTTGCATGCTGCTGTTGCAAGACATTTACAAATCGTTACTAATTAAATTAGACAACTTTTTCTTTTCTGTGAGCGACGCTTGAAAGAAACCCAAGAATTTTATGCTAACCGTTGTTCCACAAATGGACTACATTTCGTTTTGTTCACTTCAACAGAATTTATTTCTTCCGTGAAAGCTTTTCCGCAGACGACGTCGATCGCATTGACAAGCTCAAGGGATCAGTTTACTAAAATACCTGAAAACATAGAAAAACTGGAGAGAAAGAACGCGAAGGCAGAATCAATTTAGTTGTCAGCAGTCTGAACATTTGCTTAATCAACTGTTAAATTTAACCGAGACCGCTTCATTGATAAAAAGAAAGATTCAAATTAATCTTTTTGCTCGAACTGTCAATCTGTTGATTCCTATTAAGCCGTCGATAATCAGCGATTAATGTCAGATCCACATCGTGTCTGTTTTAGAAAAGTGGAACAATTGACGAACGTACGAGGCATTCAGCGATGTGTATTAGTTGAAATAAATATGACAACAAACAGGAAAACTCGAGCAGCTTCTTCTTCTTCGCTGTTGGTTTTCGCCTTGCCGAGAAACAGTCATGAAAGAAATGTGGAACGTGAATAATTGATGATTCACTCTTAGAATTTTCCGAGAGTTGATTTTGTCAAGTGCATGGCCGTACACAGTTAAGTGTGTCTGGAGTGGCTAGCTTTTAAAAATCGATTACTTTTTAATATTTCTCGCTTGGGAATAAAGACACGAGATTAAGTCACGTATTTGTAGAATTTTTAGCGATTAAAAGTGTTAGAAGACCTTACAAATAACCTCAAGCTAGGTGATTTTGAGGTTATCTTGGAACTTTTTTCTTTCTTAAAGTGCACAGAACTGAAGGTTTCATTCACTGATGGCCTGAAGATTCAACTTTTTTTTTAAAAAAAATGCTTTCACAAGGAAGTTCCAAGAAAATCTTCAGTTTTAACCTAATTACAAAAAAATCTCTTTCTTGTGGCATTTCCAATCGTGTCCATATCAATTCCACAGTTTTCACATCGCACACAAACGCACCATCAACTTAATGACCCATAATTTCAATTAATGTGAAGTTTCTCTTAACACGGTCACGATGAAAGCTCGGAAGACTCAAGGCTGATGATTAAAAGAACGAAAATCAAAATTTCTTCGGAGAGTCGAGGAACAATGCCTGAACTTTGCATTTGATCCAATTTAATGTGATATCGCCTTAATGATAGTTAACCATGCCTCCCACCAATTGTTTACGTTTAATTCATTCACAAACTCCGCAATCCGTTACATCGCTCCAGTGCTCAAGTAACTTTGTTTTTCATTCTTCTTCAACGGTACAATGCTCAGTGACTTTGGCGCTCATTTGCAAAGCATATCTTTTTGTGTTGATTGTTTAGGGCGCCTTTCGGTGTGAAATTTCATACTTTTACCATTGGTTTGAGCGCCTCAGGAATTTCACGTTTGTGAGAACGAAGCCAAAATGATGAGACGAGGAAAGGAGAGAAAAAGTAAAGTGAAGAACAAAAAGTGGCTCGCTATTTAGCATAAATTTTTAAGGCTGAGTCGTAACGAGATTCGTATCTTGCTTTATGCTTCGGTTTGATTTGATTGACCAGTTTCTGGTTTTGCATTCTCTCTTCCCCGAGACTGCAGCTCTCTCCGAACTGTTCTAAATCGAAGCCGAAGCCGTAACTTGTTGCACAATTTATAATCAATATGATTGCAATGAATTATGTTACAGTTATGGATTGGTTTCTGTTGATTCTTTTTTGCGCACAACTGCAACAGTTTTTTCCCAGTTCCCGACTATGTTCTGGCACGCTGTTTAATTTGTCTCGTGCAACGGTGATTGTGTTTCGGAAACCTCTCGCATTCTTCTGCAATATTTCGCGGGATAAAACCGATTTACGATCGACACCCAACTGCTCCAGTTTTGGTCTCTCTCTTTCACTCCCCTCAAAGCTTATTAGCGCTACTCGATGATCGACGAAGATAGTGAATGGAAAAACAGTTATTTGTTTTGCCAGCGAATTTGCATGCAACAATTTCTGCTATTTTCGCCTTCTTTCTTATTCAACTCAATCAAATTCGCAACGTTATTTGTTTTGCAAAGTTATTTCGAGCAAGTTTTGATGGAGTGGTAGTGATTGCGGTTGATTAAAGCGAGTTGGAGTTCAAGTGTTTTATGCAAAAAAAGAAGCCGGTAAAAACAACGATCTAGTAAGATTCGAACCTTTGAAAATCAGTTCATAATTGATTAAACTAAGGATAAAACTTCCCCAAAACAATTTAGTTTCTTGTTTAACTCACCTCAGCAATTTTCCATGTAAACTTCTTTCATAAGATCATAAACTACTCAAGAATCAAAGCCACTTGATGATAAATCAGGAAATATAAACATTCTCGTTCAGTTCTCCTTTCCCTTCGCTTTCGTTATTTAAGATGATTGGCCAACTTACATAACGATAGTAATTTGGTTTATTATATTTGATTTAAAATTCTTATTTTCTTCATGTTTTATGCTTTCAGACTTCCACCTGACCACAAAATAGAGCGGAAAAATGCTGTTGAAGTCGAATAAATTAGTTCTCATGTGTCTACTAGCAGCGCTGAGTATATCTGTTGAAGCAAGAAGGCGATCTCGGGTAGATTTGCCAACCAAGAACGCAACCGACACAACGACTGAGGAAAATCTCACCAACGCGGCATCGGAAAAGATTGAAGCGGAAAAGCTCGACGCAACCACGCTCGGAACTTTCCTTACAGAAGTCACCGAGGATGAGAATCCCGGAGAAAGCAGCTCGAGTGAAGAATCTCCGGCGTATGAAGACTGTGATTTGGATAATATCAGCTTTGAGATGATTACCGGGTAGGACTTTGTGCCGACACTGCTTTGACTTAATTAACATTCCGCTTATCACTTTACTAAAACGCTTTCTCCCCAGATATGTGTTCTCGGCACCCGAGACCATGCTCGACTCCATTCCCGGCACTCTCATGCTGACCGACTGTTTGGAGCAGTGTCAGTCGAACGACTCGTGCAATTCAGTCAATTACGAGACGGGACTGTGCATTCTGTTCTCATCGAATGCTGACAAACTTCCAGGTAAATTTTCCATAAATCTCCGACAGCTTCGAGTGCATTCGAGTTACGCAAACAACATTCATCACTCTGGAGAACTTTTCTCGCACTTCACGGCCTAACAAGCTCTCAATGGGAGGCGCTGAGAAAGTGAAATCGCTTAATCTTGAAAGGCCGGCGTGGAAGCAATCCCGAGCGAAAGTTTCGGATACCCTTCCGATGCTCTCAATTACACATGTGAAACATTGTGCTCAGCTTTTGCTCGAGAAACGTCTTCGAAAAGCGAAATGTAAGGTTGATGGCAGCATCACGTAAGAACATCAAGCTTGATCGTTTACGGAAGAGAAGTAAAACATCGCGCAATTATCGGCATGAACAGATCGAGTGAGCTCCCGGCTCAAGTACTTAACTCGCCCGTCTAGGTGTCAGTGACTTTAGGTTCTTTAATGTTTGGCTAACTTCATCTGAACCTCGCTGAGGTGTAAGAAAATAATTAATTTTGAATTAATAAGTCGTTAAAGACAGCCGAAAGCGAACGCGAATGAAAAAATATTGTGGATAGAAAAAATGAGTGAAGAACAATGAACGAATAAATGAGCCATTAAAAAAGTTATGTCAGGGCGGTCATGGACTCTTTCTTCGGATGAACTCAGCTACCGATTCTAATTTGCGCGAAAACTATTCTATTGCTGAACCTTTGCGAACCTTTCAGCACTTATAATTGGCAATGGTTTCGCCGGGAAGTATTTTATTCTTAGATTGAAAGTTTAATTAGTCACGCACGCGATTCGCATGTCACTTAGATTGGCAGCTGCTGGGGCACAGCTGGCTGCCTTGAGGTATTTTATGTTGAATAAATCGGAAATTTTCTACTTAGTTGCGGTTGTTTACACCATTCTAACCTGTGGCTGCAGGTTTTCATATTCAAAGTTCAAGATTTACAGCCTTTGAAGATCTAGCACTCCCTTGAAAGCTTTGAACTCGTCATCAACAACAAACAATTAAGCTTTTTCAAAGGGTTTCGTGACTTCAAATTTTCTCTCACAAGTGTCGTTGACCTGTCATTCGATTCAAATTCCAAGAAGTCACCATAAGTGTCTCCCAAAATCTCCCACGATCCGATCCACCGGGACGTGCTGTAACTCCGCGCGATTCATAACTGCTTCTCGTTGAAAAGAGATGTCGAGATTTGCATGCACGTAGAAAATCCGAAATTAGTTTTTATTCTCTCCTTAGTTCTCGCTTCTTGCTGGCCATTCAATCGATTTGTTGAGAATGATCGCGATTTCACAATGAGTTAATGAAGCTAAACTGTAGCAATTCAAGTGAACGGTTGTTTGAAGAACCAACTGTTGTTGAAATGATGTATCGATTTTATCACTGATGTTCCAATTTTCATTTCCTCTGGCTAGAATTCTCGGCTCTTGATGTGTTTGCTATCATGAACATTGGATTTAAGATACGACTTCGTCATTAAATTTTGTTTGACGAAGAAGGGTTTGCCATGTCCTTACGAAAACGACAATATTGTGCATATTCGCGATTGATCTCGACTTCTTGTCTGCTTAAAAAGCTTTCGTGATCGAGGAAGCCCAAAATTCTTGAAGCTAAACTCTCTTAATACGGTTTTTACGGGTATTTAAAGCGATGCTTAAAAGCAGCAGTTTCATGAGCGTGATATGAGATCTTGAACACCATGGATGAAAAGTTAGAAGCACGTTTCAAGACACATGGACAGGGATTTTGAGTGTTGGGGCAGTGAATCTCAAAGAAATTCTTGAGTTTAGAACCAGAAAAGTATGCTGTACAGTCCCTGAACATCAGCATCGGTTCGTTCTTGATCCCGCTGCTCTAAAGAACTTTTTGTGTCGGTGCTTAATTTGCATAATTTGCCCATTCGTTATTCCCTATTAGGATATTATTACGAAGTCACGAGTCAAAAGTGTCTAGAGGAAACCATAATTTAAGCTACAGCAAAGCTTCACTGATTCATAATGATATCCTCAGCATGGAACTAGTGCGTTCGCTGAAATATCGTTTCATGCAGTAGATCGCTCCGCGTCGAATTCTCATTTGCTTCATATTCTTTCACTTCTCATTCTTGCCTTTCTCTCTTTACAGGTTCATTGATGAAATCGCAATTTCCCGTGTTCACAATTTATGCACAAAAATCTTGCTTGAAAATGCGTCCTTGCGAACGTGCATGGTGCATTGATAGAGTCCAAGGTTATGCGTTGAAAAACTATATCAAGAGATCGGCTATTGCCATGTCGAGACAAGATTGCTACGAGATGTGCTTTGGAGAAACTGATTTCCTTTGCAGGTGAGTTTCAGTTTGAGGTTGACATGCTAAACGTGGCCAGGTTTGGACTTGGACGCGGTGCACATTGCGAGAGCGCTCCCTGCCCGCATCAGACATTGTTCCAAATGGTGCTTATACACGCATTCCCGCCGCTTAGTTTTCATAACCATTCAACGCCGCCAATTTTAAAGATTGAAAAATAAATTCTCACAATCAAATTCGTTTTCCTTATTTGTTTGTGCTCTCATCACATCGCCCCGCTGATCATTATTCAAAAATATGCTAACTTGAATTTCTCGAGTCGATTTACAATAAACTTTACACGCAACTACCCAAAACAAGCGCGCGAGAAGCGAAGATTGTTGAGATCATTAAATTATATAGAAATGTAAAGAAAATATAAAAGAAGCAGAATAAATGCTTTGAGAACGAAGAAGAAATCTACAAAGTAACGATGGGTTGTTAAAAAACAATATCATTTTGCTAGTTTAAAAATAACCTTGAAGTGAAAATAGAGAAGAAACAAAAAGATAAGCAGTACACATCGCGAGTCTGATCGCAACGAGGTTATTGACTGCTCAAGCGCTAGTCTGATCTTAAGCCACTCTCAGTCCACAAGCGGTGCCGTGATTTTGGATGCCTCTTATAATTGCTGTTCGCTCGTTTAACTTTCGCTTGATTAATTACTGCGAAAACTTAATGAAATAAAAGTCTCTCAGCAAGCAGAAAATTGGCCGATTGCGTCACGATGAAACTTGCACAGATTTATCGCCCACCTTGCCACTTTTCATGGTGTTTTATGATCAGACAAGAAGTTGCGCAAGAGAAGAAGGCTTTCGGCGGCGAGGATTGTGAGAAAGTTTTCAGAAAAATTTCACCCACGTTCAGTGTTCTGCCGTCGCCATAATGGAACACAAAAGATAGACAGACACCCTAAGAAGGAATTAGCGAGGCAGAAGCAGGCGCTGATATTAACGGTGCATAGAAAAGCTTTGACACAAAGTTAAAGAAACTTAATATTTAAGTTTAGAAGTAACGCCTTCCACGCACAAGCCTCTTAACTATCAAAAGCCAACTTCCATATCAAACAATGATGATTTTTTTTATTAATCAATCGGTGTTGCGATGTTAGAATAGCAAACCTTTCCTTACTTTTGCTTTCTTCTTTCTCTGATAGTAACTTTTTATAGTAATTAAATCTGTTTTTATTATTTAATGACTGCTCATGCGGAGGCAGTCATCGACTGGATAAATTCCCATCAGATTTTTTTATTCAACGGCAAACTTTTGTTTGATTTATGACATCGTCGATCATAAGAATTTTTTTCTTCTTTTATCGTACAAATGAAATATCAATGAACTTCAACAACGATCGCTTTCAATTTGCGCAAATCCCAAAGAGATGAAACATACACGTTCTGCCTCATTACTTGATCACCCATTCTGAAGTTCTTCAGAGAAGCGTTTTTCTTCGTGTTCGGTTCCAGATTGTGTGTCATTTAAATAAGTATGGAAGTGATTTGTATGAGCGAAAACATTACTCAATCACAAACAGCGATCATGTTATCCAACAAAGCCGTATTTATGGCGAAAAGTATAAATGAGATGTTGAGAGGTTGTGGCCCGCACCAAACAGAGACGAAAATCGCGAAGAAAGCAAACAAAAGCAAATCAAGGAAGACAAAAAGAAATGTTTTGAATTGACAGGGAGTGCGAATGATCTTGATTACGTTTAAATTTAACGGGGTTTAAAACTTTCTTGGAAATTTCAATTTTTTTATCAAAAGCTTTAAATTTCAAGCTTAAGTTAAGACCCAAAATCTCCTTTCAGACCTCCCTTTAATAAAACGGCTCAAGCCACTTTTGTGAAAAACCATAATTCTTTCTTTGCGCGTGTTTCTTGAACTTCAGGTTGAACAATAATGACAGTAATATAATTCTAAAGACCTCTCTGAACTGACATTAAGCATCATTTTTCATACGTGATTTCTCAAGCTTAGACGAGAACGAATGATTATCCATTTCGCTCTCGAAACAGAAACATTTTGACGTTCTCCCTTTGCTTGTTCTTTTGGCGAAGATTGGCGAATACAAACTATCACTAACTGTTCTTCTGCTGAAGTGTTTCGTGATTTCAGCCGCAACTGCTTATTAGATTTCAATTTGGCACTTCTGGCACTCTGTTATGCGTGGACGTGAACTGATCACTAGCTGATTTATCAACAAGCAAGGAAGCCATTAATTTTCAAGTCTATTGTGGACGGTAAATTGTACGATATTAAATCAACTTAAACAAATAGTTCAAGTTGAAAGTAAAAGCAAAAAAACAGACGGCTTTGCCGCACACACTCGGCCGCTGTGCAGCAGCGTCTTGGGTCATTGTTAAAATTGTCAGCGGATTCACATAGCGAAATAAGCATTTTAACAATGACAACACGATTTGCACAATAAATTGATATATTCTGTTCACATCGCGGGAATATTGCGGGTGCTACATCACCAATGAAGTTGTTGCAAATTTTTAAGAGGAATTTTAGTCCCTTCCTGCACTCAAAACTCAAGCAAAGAGGCTATCATCCTGCATCGACTTTCCTCCACAATAGCCATAAAAATTCTTTACTGCTTGACTTTTAATAAAACAGAAACAATAATCGTTATGGATTCTCTGCTTAAGGTTCTGTTGTGTTTTTGTGTCGTTGTTAACATAAAAGATGTTTTCTCTCTAAGCACATGATAAACTCTCTAGAATGCAATTGTAACTCTTCTTTCCGTTCTCCCCGACAGATCCGCTAATTGGTATGCAGCAACGGGCATGTGTGAGCTATCAGAAATGGATCGCTTGACATTAGCCGGTTCGTCGGCATTTGTCGCCAAGACGGGAGCTGAATACCTCGAGAATAATTGCGCTGAAGAGCCGACCAAGCTGTGCGAGTTCAAGCGATTGTCGGGAAAGATTCTAAAGACGGTAGATTCGGTGTACCAAGACGTGTCAAGCGTTGATGAATGCCGCGAACTTTGCCTTAGTTCGCCCTACAGATGCCACTCGTACGATTATGGTGATACCGGTGATATGGTCTGTCGTTTAAGCCATCACAGCCGCGCAACACTCGCTGACATTCAAGATCCTTATTTGGACGTTCCAGAAGCCGCGACATACGAATTGTCTTCGTGCTACAATGTCACGATCGAATGTAGAGCCGGAGACATGATTGCGAAAATTAGAACGTCAAAGTTGTTTGACGGAAAGGTCTATGCAAAGGGGGCACCAAACTCATGTTCCATTGATGTCAAGAACTCACTCGAGTTCGAGCTTCGAATGGGCTACCAAGACATTGAGTGCAACGTGCGTCAAAACGGCTTGGGACGGTACTTGAACGATGTAGTGATTCAGCACCACGACATGATCGTGACATCATCGGATTTGGGCCTGGCACTCACCTGTCAATACGACTTAACCAACAAAACAGTTTCAAACGATGTTGACCTCGGCGTTACCGGCGATATTGAACCATCATTGTCCGAAGAAGTTATTGTCGACTCTCCAAATGTGATCATGAAGATTACTACACGCGACGGCGGTGCAATGAAGGATTCCGCAGAAGTTGGAGACCCGTTGGCATTGAAATTTGAAATTATGGATGAACAAAGCCCGTACGAGATCTTCGTTCGCGAACTCGTCGCCATGGACGGTGCTGACAGTGGAGAAATCACCTTGATTGACGCCCGCGGCTGCCCCACCGACCACTACATCATGGGACCAATCTACAAAAGCTCTAATTCCGGCAAAATCCTTTTGTCGCATTTCGATGCCTTCAAATTCCCTTCATCTCAGACCGTTCAGTTCCGAGCTTTAGTGACACCGTGCATGCCCACTTGCGAACCAGTGCAGTGTGATGAGGAAGACTTTGGCGGTGAATTGAGATCGATCATTTCATACGGAAGAAAACGACGATCGGTTAATGGAACAGTTGTCGGCGGCGGAGAGAGAAAGCGACGAAGCACAGATGCAGCAAATAATCCACACGAAGACATGCTGTTGGTGCAATCAATTCATATAACTGACAAGTTTGGATTTGCAAGCAAGCAGCAACAAACGAAGCCAACGGTAAGCAGCAGCGAAACAGTTTTCTACGCCACGCCAGACACTCAAAGCTTCTGCGTCAACGGACTGGGTGAGTTTTACTCTTTATTACTTTTCTAAGCCCCAATTCTTCTCGAAAATTGATTTCTAATTAACCGAATGCTTCTCTTCTGAACACTAAAACAGGGCTCATTGTTGCTGGAACCATGTTCTTATTGGCGCAACTAGCGGTGATTGCAATTTGGACGGTTATTTATCAGCGCAGACAGAAGCAGCGTGACTTCGAGAACTCCACCATCTCATCGACGATTCCCACAAGTAGCAGTCGAACCGAATCAATGTGCAAGCTCTACGACACAGGATACACTGGCCGTCTTTTTTAACCGACCAGCAATCGCTATAATCTCACTCGAGTCTCCTAAACTTAATGCATTTTAACTATTCGCAATAACTTCACTATTTGTTTCCACGCTTGGATGTTTACCTAGACAACAGACTTTTGCATTTTTGGAAGAGATTCTTGGAGAGTTCATGTGAGATGGCAGTTGGGAAGGTTGTGAAAGGGGTGGAAAGCGGAAGTGGGGATCGAGAGACTTGGAAAAGTCGACTTCAGCGAAGTTCATACTTGATTCTCAAGATTCATGTGATGACTTAGCTTGAAGTGGTCGAAGTCAAATCGGAAGTGAAGAGAAAACCCATTCTACATTACTAATGAACAACTCCCAAGAACACTCTTCGATCCAGCATTACATTTGATAGAATTTAAGTTAGATAACAGGCGTCGAATATCGAGTCTCATTGACTTCACGCTCTAGGATTTTAAAAATCCACTTTCGACCGCTTTTTTAAATAACTTTAAGGACGCAAGTAAATACAAAAAAAGGCCATGACAGTGAAAATGGTATTTGAGGGTCGAGAGTTAATTTTTAAATGCATTGTAACGAACGCATTTTTAACGTAATTGAGAATTTTTAGAATAAAAGTCGCCAACTGGAACTGAACGTTTAACGAGAGCGGCTTTCAACAGCGAATTTAAACGATAATTTGCTTTGAGAACTGTCGACTCGCGGAACGAATGGCAAAATTTACTTTAATTTATTAAAATCAACGTAGTTTTAAGCAACGATTGGAAAAAAGGACGACAGGATGTGGTCAAATTTAGTAGAAATGACAGTTAGGGTTTTAAAAACACAATGAAGTTCAACCGTGGAATAAGTTTAGTACTTTCACTCGAATTGAAAATTATTCTTAGACGTCGCACATCTTCTTATCCTTTTTTCCGAGGAATCACTGCGAATTTATTGCGGCCGGGAAAAAAGTTCGACTCGAAATTGCTTTGAGTGGGATTTTTGCTCGGCCCGCAAGATCGACGAGAAATCGCGAGAACGGGGCGCTGGCTGACAGCTCGGGAGTCGGCTATTCAAAGTGGGTGCATCCGCGGAAGTGCCGTCTCTCTCGTCTCCCATAAATTGAGAGCTGTGCCATGCCCTTCTCCATTTAGCCGTATCATTAGATCAATTATAAAATTAATTATTTATTCTTCAAGCTAACAAAAGCCTTTTTGCAATTTTTCCCCGACAACTGTAAGTTGTTTAACACAAGACGAACTTTTAGACACGTAAGCGAAATCATTTCGAATGATGGCTCATGAGCATCATTGTGAAGACAAGATAAAGTATTAAAAGCGAGAACAAGTTTATAACCGAATGTAAATCTGTTCGCTGGGGCTGGGAAAATTTGATTTTCCGCCTCGAAAACTTTCTCATTTTTTTCTGAGACAAATAAAGAATTTTTTTAAAATAAACCGCGCATTTTTCCTATCACTTACCCGCAATCGATGGTCGGAGATGCTCCAGACGCGACTGGCAAAGTCATTTGAGGTACCGAGGATCAGCGTGCCAGTCGAATCAAAATCGAGTGAATTCACAGCCTGGTTGCTTCCAATGAGCGTTCCTCGTGGCTCGCAGGAATTTCCTTTACAGAAAAGACAAAAGTTTGCTTAAGAAATCGTTTTTGAAGCTTAAATCTTCATATTTCGATAGTTCAACGCCACAACATGTGCCTCAAGCGACTAAAAATCTTCAGGATAAAGAGAAACTTAAAATTCTCACCTTTTCCAACATCCCACAGCTTCACCTTCCTGTCCGTCCCACCCGTCGCCACAATCCTGTCCACCGGCGACCATTTCACAGCCTGAACCTCGCCGTCATGCGCGTCAAACTCCAACTGAATCTTGTTCGGTATCTCATCACGGAAATAGACATTGCCAGCAGCCGTGAGCGATCCCTGGAAGAGATCTTCACGTTCATTGATGGAAATGGGACTAGACGAGCGACGGGCGGTGGCTTCGCGGGCGGCCTCGGCCAACTCGCGCTTCATCGTGTCGTTTTTCTTCCTGGAAAAGAATGATCCAAAGCTGTCGCAGTCAGAAATACAAGTCAGAGTTAGTCAAAAGCCAAGGATAATACTTCAGGATTGTTAGTATTGGACACAGACACTTATCGATGGGATCTGTATTGGGCGGGTCAGTGTGAATGGTTCCAGAAAGGCTTACCTGAGAAACGTTTCGTTCTCTTCGTTCATCTTCTCCGCGTCTTTCGCCTTAAACTTCATCAGCCGTCCGACTAGATGAGTGTTTTCGGTTTGAGTCTTGCGCAGTTTCTCTTCGAGCGAGCAGTGCAGGAGATGCAGGGCGGTGTGTTCATCGCGCAGAGTTGAGTTGAGCTCCTTGAGCTCGTTGATGGAAGAAGTCAGCATCCCAACCTCGGCTCTTAGTGACAAATTGATCTTTTGTTGTTCATTCAAGCTGATCAAACGGAGATTGGTTGAGATCACTGAAGGCTTAATTCCGTCGCACTCACCTGTTGTTCCTGGTATCCAGCTGTTTCTGCAATTCGGTGACTTTGATGTTCAAATCAATGATCATCTGCTGGTTGTCACCTTTGCGTTTGTGCATGTCGGTCAGATCTTCTTGCTTCTCCATCAACTTCTTCTCGAGTGCCTGGATTCGAGCTGTCGATGCGACGTCACCGAAGCCAAGGCCACTTCTCAGCTTTTCATTCTCGACCGACAACGACAGGTTTTCTGACTTTAGCTGCTGATTCCGCTCGAAGATCCGGTGGTCTGTGAAGTCACAACACATTAATTACAGCACTTTGAGTAATTTTCCAGCGCACAAAGACTCACTATTATTCACAATCTCCTGAAAACCACCTTCGCGCTTGTTTCTCTCGCGTAACCGATCGAGAATCTGTGTTCGCCATTCAGTTTCCGACATTTTACAGAAAAAGCTACACTACGCTAGAACTGCACGGGAATTTAGATTAATTTTTTAATATTTTTCTGAAAATTTGTAAACAAAACACGAAGGGTCGATTGTGATTAACGTCACAAGAAAAAAGTTTTTTGTTTGAAGGAGGTTTTAATGAACAGGATGTGAGGTGGGAGGAAAACTGTATTTAAGTTTTTATAACTGCATTATAATTCATGTGAATTCATGATGATTTTTTTTGCGTAACAAAACATGCGAAGTCAGTTTCCACCTCGAATTCAAATTAAAAACCGTTACAAAATTTGGTGGATTGGTGGATAATCAATGCAAACAATGAAAATGAACTTTTGAATCCGATTTCTGCAATATTGTATGTAATTCCTTCTGCACTGAACTTAAACTGTAATAATTTGATACTTGTTGACCTTCATAGCTTGTTTACATCATTATAATTTGCTGGAGAAAATTCCCAGAAGATAAATTAAGCAATTCCTGTCGTCTGATGACAGCTATTCAACCATGTATCAAAGTAAACAAACATTCTTCAGGTTCTTAAGCCATTCAAAAAGTCATGACCGACGCATTGGGAATTTCAGTAACCGCTTAGTGGCTATTAAGTCTCTTTCGATTCCCATGTCAAGATTATTACAAATTTAAATCGTCAGTTGCATGCACATCAATCCCGTTAAGTCATAAAAGCAATTTCGCTGATCTTTGTTTTTTATTATTTCCATAACCCAATTCTCACTCAATACGCCTCCTACCGACGAACATGCAAATTGTTATGAGAAGATCGTCTGCCAGCGAAAGTAGCTGCAGTGAACAAACGCCTCGGAGACAGAACACACATGTCGATGAAAAAAAAAAGTAACAATAATAATAATAAAAATAAAATAAATGGATCACTTCTCAAAGCCGGCACAATTTCGTCGGCAGCACACTTGCGAGCGTGACATAGTAAGTGGACATTTAATTTGCAAATAATCAGTTAAAATTGCATGATTTCCACATTTGACGCACACATGCACCGAAGAAATGGAAATTTGAAGGCATCATTTAATGTGTAGTCTCGCGTTCATAACGACAATAGATTCTGACTGCTCTGATGCATAATGAGATTTTATGCTAAAATATGACACACTTCGCGGTATTTTCTTTGTTTTTCTTGTGCTTCACGGAATGTCGCAGCTGTTCGTCACGTTTCCCCGATGGCTTATCAACTTTAAATTCCACCGATAGTGAAGCTTTCTGACACAAGTCGTTGCCTGTTTAAAAGTTGAATTTCTTCTCGCCTCCAGCATGTTCAATTGGAATTCATAAACCTGACCTTATCTTGCATGCCAAAGCTGTGCCTGCACTTGTTCCAGAAAGTTTCCACAGAAAACTGCCGACCAGGAAGCGAAGTCACAGCACAATGCACGACTATCAATGATTCACCCAATTTCTTTCGCAATTTTTTGCCTCAAAATGTCTTCTAGCGAAATCATGGAACAGACTTTAAGATGTAGATTAGCTTTCTGTGTTATTTGTTTTTATTTTCTCACTTTCAGTTCCGTGGAAGATCGAAAACTAAATGATTTCAACCTCCTTTTCAGTTCTGCAGACATCTAGAGTGTATTACTTTGAGTACTAATTAGGATGAATATTTCCCAGATGCTTGGCAAGCCTCGAGTGGCCT
>JPYR01000631.1:19591-43648 GCA_000775305.1 Belgica antarctica | reverse complement strand
GGTGGTTTTGTCCATGGTGGTTGTGTTCATGGTGGTTTGATACTATTCTCTTTAAAATACACTTGGCAAAAGTTTTAAGTTGAAACAATTGAAAAATGCTTGAGGGGGACGCATCACAGAGTATTCTAAGCGCGAACTTTTCAGCGCGCACTAATTATTTAAGGCACGCGGCAGCCGGTGCTTCATTTGGAAGTCCAGGCTGTCAAGTGTGTAGTTGCCTAATGAGTTTATCAAAGCATTGTCATTGTATCTGGAGCGTTCGTACAAGTTGTCAGTTAACTTTTCGACGTGTTCACTGATCGTCGGTATGCCAGACTGGGGGTGAAGATCCACAATTCTGGTGCGCCATTCAGAATTGAGTGCGATTCGGAGGGTTTTGTTTTGTTGCACTTGAGCCTGCGAAAGTGTGTGGTCGGGCAGTTAGTGAATACTTGGCAGCCGTAAACGAGAATAGGCCGAACAAAAGCCCGTTAAACCTGCAACTTTTGCTTAACAGGTAACGAGTTATTCCTTTTCATAAGGGGAAAAAGCGAAGCGACAATTCCACGCGCTTTGCGAATCAAGGTGTCGAAGAAAAACTGTTGAAACTTGTAAAAAAAAAATCGGAGCTTTTCGGTGGAATTTTCCATATGATTTTCTATATGAAAAGATTAAACGTGATGTATTACTTACTTACTTATACTTAATGATTTTGTTATTTGTCTTTTGCAATGAGTTTTTCGTGTAAACCCGACGTTTGATTAAACTGAATTGTGATAAATGGCGATAACAGTTACTTCTCGACTAGATAAGCACAGTTCTCGGTGCACACGTTGCACTTAAAACTTGCTCATTTTCGTAGGAAACGGAATAACAAGCATCTGAGAAGTTTGACTATTTTCCAAGAAAATAAGCGTGGTTGTAGCCACAAATAGCTTAAGCGAAAAAAAAATCAACTAAGCCATCTCAAAACATTTTTGGCTGCCGGATAATCACCAGACATGTATTTTTCATTTTTGAAAACTTCTCAATTACACTCATCCAAATATCTTTAGCGGTGACTATGCTTTACTTAACTACAACCATGTCAAATTCTTGGGACCAAACTTGCGAAAGCTCCCATGGACTGGTTTCTCTGAAAGTGAATTAGGTTCATGAAGAGAAGAAAGTCCTGAGAACTTCTTAGAAACAAAGCGTATTGAAAAAAAATTATTTTGATTTTAACTTTATTTTGCATGTATTTCCATTGCTAAAATTAATTGAATTGTTGTTTTTGCTTCCTTGCTCAAAAGCTCCAACGGTTCATCGTCATCGGTCTGAGGCTTTTCCGGATTTTCTTCTTTTGAGGGAGATTTCAGTTTAATTTTCTATTTTGCTTCCTTTTATCTGATATTATTGTCAAATATTTCTCATAAAAAGGATGTTTTGAAGGTTTTTCTTTCAATTTAATCCATCGAATGGTGACTGTCACAATTTTAATTCAGTTTTTTAAAACTTTTCCTAACAATAAACATTTTGTTCCACCTTCCGCGGATCCGTCTCAAATAGACCTTACAAGTATGTAGTGCAATTAATTTCTCTAGAAACGAAACAAAAGCTAAACTTGATTCTTTAAACTTAAAAGTTGAGGAAAAAGTCACGAAGCATAACTGCAGATGCGAACACTCTCGTTCAAGGGTAGATAACGCTTTACCAGATTGGCTGCCCAGGTTCGTCTTGCGTAAATGCCGTGATACCGTTGTTAGCCATTGACTCCAAAATATTGACTGGAAAAAGAAGATTCGGAAAGTGCTGCTGGTAACTCAAAAGCGATCACTTACCAACATATGATGCAACTTCTGGATGGACATAAGGCTGGAGCTTTTCGTGGAGCTGAATGAACGGATGCTGCAGGAGAGTCTTGTATTTTGGACGATTTGTTTCTTCTTTAATTAAACTAAAAAGATTTTTTTTAGCAAGACAAATTTTTAAAGACTTAGAAAGCGCTAGTTAATGTTTCCGTCAACTTACCAAGTGTTAACAAAATTGCAGAATTCTTCCGAGAAGTCCATGCCGTTATAATTTCGCGTTAAACGGGGTGCATCGCCTTGCACGACTTGATAAAGCTGCTCAAAAACAGACGCCCACTTACTCTGGTAAGGAAACTTGCCAGTTGCTACCTCCAGTAGCGTGATGCCTAGCGACCAGACGTCACTTCGCACGTCATAGCCCTTGTGCGAAAATTCGGGATCAATTCTTTCGGGGGCCATGTAAGGTCGACAGCCTGCGTCCTTTGTTTTGGCGATGGAATCTGATAAAAAAAATGTTTTTTTTTGAAACACTTCTCATTAAAGAGAAAATCTTACCAATCAGTTGCCCGCTGATTCCAAAATCACACAATTTTATGTCTCCACATTCGTGGAGAAGAATGTTCGAAGGTTTGACATCGCGATGGATGATCTTAAGTTTCTCCTTCAAGTAATTGAGGGCGTGAACGGTCGCGACTGTTATCTGACCCAAGATGTTTTCGGGGATCCGCTGCTGCTGACGCTCGCAGACATACTTGTAAAACTTGTCCAACGACGTGGACATAATTTCCATAGCTATCCAGCAATCTCCCTCTTTGAAGATTGCGCCATAGAATTGCACAATGTACGAACAATCGTTCGACTTCATCACCACGTCGAGATCCATTATTCGCTTTTGCTCCTTTTCGTCTACCACACTCGAGCACCGAATTCTCTAAAATGTTCAAAGTTAAAGCACCGGCCAGTCATGATAACGTCTGGACCTCACCTTAACAGCCATTATTTTATCAGTTTTCTTGAATATCATTTTGTTGACACTGCCAAATGCGCCACGACCGATCTCGCCTAGGTCCACCAGGTCGTCGGAAGTGAAGTCGTAGATCTCAGTGCTGCTGAATTGTAGTTTTCCCGATTCGTGGGCTTTAAATCGCTCGCGACTACATAAAATGAAGAGATAAGATTCGGAGGAAAATAAAAATACCATTGATAAGGCCAGTTTCGCAGAAATTGTCGTGATGAATCACCTAGGAATGGCTGGCAGTTGTGTGTACACGGGCTTAGGAGGAACGGGTTTCTTCTCGGGCAGTTGCGTGGGAAAGCTTAGCTTGAGCTGTCTCCTTGACGCTGTATCCTGTGTTGTCGCTGAGTCTAGCTTCTGATAGACGGAATTATGTGCCTGCTGGTCCGATTGGCTATTGCTTGTTGATCCCTTGTCCATCCTGGGTCTGACCGATGAAAATAGCTTTTTCCAAAAAGTTTTTTCTTCTCACTTCGCCAAAAATAAAATCGATTTGGAAAATCTTCACAAGTCCTTCATTAATTCAACAAACGCTGGCTGTCGAACAGATTGATAACGGAAACACAAGAAATGAATGCACATCAAAACGTTGAAAACGCGTAAATAAACACTGTCGGGAGAATTAAAAAGCAGCGATTGATGAAGAACTAGTTTGAAGAATGATACCCGTTTTAAGAGACGGGCTGGGCAACGAGTTTCTAATATTAGTTAGTATAATGCATCAACCAATCAGTTTCACTGTACACGAGCATTGGTTGTTTCTCGTTCCGTCCTGTATTAAGTCTCAGCGTTACAATGAGCGTTACAAAATTCACAAAATTAAAGTCGACATTCAGACAAATCACAGACTGTGTATTTTCACAGTTGCTCAAAGTTGTTTTATTTTTGATGAGTTAAACATGTTTTCCTCTATTTTTAGGCAACTTTGCTTGAACGACCTTCTCCTGAGAATATTTGACTTTTTCCCTTTTCATTTGTTCAACTCTAAGCCACATATGAAATAAAAGCAAGTAGCGGTCTTATGAAACTCAAACTTTAGTGTTGCCTCGTTAGTCAGAACCTCTGTTATCCGTTTCCACACAAAAAACATACAATCCAATTTTGCGAAACAATTATTCGGACGAATGGACGTGACAAACGAATCGGATAAGCAGCCGGCGACCAAAAACGGTCCCGACTTCGAGATTCTCCGAAAAGACGAGGCCTTCTGGGCATCGAAAGTCAAAAGTCTCGCGAAGGAGCAGATTTCAGAGACGATAGACGACAGTGCTGAAAATGTGAGTAAATAAAAGCCATGCGGATGCACGTTACCTAATGCGGTCGCCTTTCAGGACAACAAATCGCTGTCGAGACATCCGGAGACGGTTTTCTCAGTGCACTGCAAGTGCAGTGACTGTGAGTGCTTAACTTTTCGCAAATTGATCATGGGGATAGTAGCGGAAAACACCGCCTACAATGATTTGTGGGAGAAAGCTAAAGAGATCATAAGCTTGTACTACACTCTGCTGCCAAAGTGAGTGACCAGCAAAGAGGCGCCAACATACCGACCCAAACTTTAACCTTCACTTGGCTTTTCAGAGAACAAGAATCCGTTATCAACCAGAAGTACCAAGAGCTGCTGAAAGACTCGTGCGGTATCCGTTGGTTCAGTGACGGTAGCATTGACGTCAAGAAGAATGTTCACGTCTCGATGGGCAACTACTTCTCGCTATCGAACGAGATGACTTTTATCATCGTATTCAACTCGTTAATTCTGCGTGACCGTCATCAGCTGTTTGAACTTCTATGTCTCCAGCTTACTTCTATTATCCTTGCATATCGCGAAGGTATAAAAGAGATGACCCGTTGCGTTGACGGAGATCAAGAGTACTACAAGCCAGAAGAGTTTCTAAACTGTATGTTGCGCCGGTATTGGCTGTGATAACATTACTTAAGTTTCCCTTTTTATTTCTAGACATTCTCAACGGCTACGATCGGTTAACAGAAATCGCAGACACCCTTACTCCGCTCGTCATAGAAATGCGAGATCACTTGCAAAAGTTTTCGCTCAGTTGGCAGCTCATGAATCAGTGCATGTATTTTCGATTCCTCTACGTCGACATCGAAAGCCGAATGGCCGACTGTATTTTGAGACTTAAAGACGCCGTCGATCCCGAAACGTACAAGAGTTTTGTGTACCGGTTCATCAAGTTTGACGAGGAGATGACGCAAATTGGACAGGTGTGGGATGTTGCCCTTCAGGCTGTGGAGTCATATCGAAAGTCGCCAGAGCAGCTTGCACGAGTCGAGCGCATCGGGTTGATCCGACAGATAACAGAGTCGCTACGAGGTCTCAAGAGCGTGCCTGATGACGCAATGGTTAATGAAAAAGCGCTTGCTTTGGATTGGCTTGTGTCTAGTGAGAAGGAAAAAGTATGGATGGGCGTGCTTAATAGCATCAAAATCAAGGCCCACTACCAGGAACACAAGAAGCATCCGTGCAAATGTTGGTCGTGTCAAATGGCCGGTGGCAATACAGTCCCGGAAATTTGTGCCATTCCCGATGACTCGCCTCTTCAAATGAATGAGTTAGGTGACGAGTATTATCACCTTGCATGGGCAGTCTTCAAGCACCTTAACGATCGCGAGCCGTACGTTAAGCAGTTCATTCATCCTGAATTGTTTTGCGTGTTCAATGACCCGCCTTGTGAACTCATGGAGTGTCAAGTCGCTACAAATCTTATTATCGGGTCGTACCCGCTTAGCTTCACCAAGTTTCTGTTGCGAACCTACCAACCTCTATCAACTATCGATCGCGAAAAGTTTCTGAAGGTGCCCAGTCAAAGTCTCATCCGGAAATTCTGCCTGAAGAAAGGTGGGGCGGCGGCGAAGGAAATTATGCAAGAAGCCGATGAAATAAATCACTCGTTTCTGTTGCTAAACATGTTTTGGGACGACGACGACATCGCAGATCCGATGTTGCGTGCTGGTTTGGCTGCCGCTCTTGCCGAAAACTTCAAGATCGACATTAAGTTTCCGCACAAGCGCATCATCTTATCGTACTTCTACGCGCTGTTCCGAATTGGAAACTGTGATATAGTCATGGACTTAGATTGGCTTGAGAAGATAAATCTTGCAAACCTTTTCAAAGGTTTCGGAGTACAGTCGCTCGACTACAGCATCACGAGTAGCATCCACGATTCATCATCTACACTCAACAACACATCAAACACCGTTGAAGCTATCGAAATGACCCTTAATGAATTGAAAATAACGGCTGAAGTATCCGCTGGAAGCAATGCCCTTGACCTGGTGCAATTCTCAATGAAAGAGGTCGCTGATAAGTTGAGCTCTATTTCGCTTACCGATGACAACAGTGAGAGTGCAAAACAGGTGCTTGAGAACGAGATCAAGAAACCTTTGGTGGAAGCACTGAAACTGGCCGCGAGCAATAAGAAACTCGAGGCAGAATTGAAGTCACTGCAAAAGGAACACAATATGCTCAAGGACATGGTTAAGGGTCTTGAACAGATCCACGGCGAGAAGAAAGAAGTCCAAGTCACCGTTACGACGACTACGACGACGAAATCGGTTTCAACTGAAGGAAATGTTTCAAAGTGTGGACACACGCATGGACATCATAACCACTCGCAATCCGGCTCGTCATCCCCATCAACAAGCGATGTCGATCACGGCAAGGATTCAGGCAGTGGGGCTGATTGCGTCTGTTACTATTGTACACTTTTCGGAAAGAACCAGGATTTGAATTCACGTTCGACAGAAACTCGTGATCGATTGCGTAAACGCTTACATCATCTCCAGAGCCAAAAAGATTTCTCAAGCAAGACAAAAAACTTAAAGAACATCGGTTTACTGCTAAAGAACGGAGCGGCAACAGCTTCAGCCACTGCAGCAACGCCCAAACCAGCAAAATGTGCCGAACCAACGACGAACAAATGTTCGTCAGAAGGTCTACCATCAAGCCTTGCAGCTGTGAAAATGAAGGTCGAGCTAGAACTGGAGAAGCGAAAGAAGGAACGCAAGGTCAACGTTACAAAGCCAGCCTATGCCAACAAACCACAAGATGTCAAAATTCAGCGAGCAACCGAGATCAACCTGAAATCATTGGAGAATCTGGTTGAGTACATTGAAGGACCGACGAGCAAGGCTGTGGTAGAGCAGAAGAAGGCCGAAGAAGTCGCTGCTAAAAAACAACAGAAGAAGGCAAAGCAAACGGAATTGAAGATTCGGCGGCAAATTGATTTAAACCTATATGCACTTACCAAGATCAACATCGAGCTTCAAGAAACAATAACTGATGCAAAGCAAGTTCAGAATCAATTAAGCCAATTGAAAGCTGGTAAAGGAAAGAACAAGGAACTAAAAAAGGTCAAATCGGCTGAAGACAAGCTGTCTGAGCTGACTGTTAAGCGAGTTAAGATGGAGAACGAAGCAAACGGGCTGTTGACAAGCATTAAAGAGATGAACCCGAATATCGAAATCTATCAGGAGTGCTATGAAATGAAATCGATAATGGGACTGTTGGCGCCGCCGCCAGAAAACTTCCGGCCTAAGCCGGCACAGATTCAAGCTCAACAGGTTCCTGTGCAGCGTCCCTTTCAGATCAAAGTTCAACCAACTCACCCAGCGCCCCAACAAACGCAATATAAATCTGACGATGACCCATCCAAACGGATGGTTACTATTCGTCGAATCAACTTGCCACACGCAGAGCCACAGGTGACTGTGACTGCTAAAGGTACGACTCCTGATATGGACCAACTACTGTACACTTTCGTTAATGGACAAATGGTTCCAGCTTCGAGTCTTTCGCCCTCAGCTTTCCAAAACGGATCGATTCAGCTGTTCATGTCCAGCAATGGACAAACAAAGATGGTGGTAGAGAACAATCTTCACTTGCAGCAACAGCATCAAAAAAAAGTCAAACATGAATCTCCTGTCACTATTACGCCAATGCATACGCAACATTCTGACAAGAACAAGAAAAGGTCCGTACCAGTAGCGCCAACGGTAGAAAAAGTGCAGGAAAAAGCGAAAAGGGATGGAAAAAAGAAGAAAGAAGAAGTGCAGCCACCAGTTCTAGCTGCCAAGAAAGAGTTGAAGAAACAGCATGTGGACAAAAAACCGGAAATCAACGTGGAAAAGAAGATGAAACGAAAGAAAGCTTACATTGATCCCGAGTTTGCCGCTAATCCGTTCAAACTTCTCGATGACGAAGAAGAACAAATTTCAGAATCAGAAGAGAGCGTACTGGAGATTGTCGAGAACATACCCGAAGCGGGTACAAAACTCGAAGACGACAGCTTTAAAAGTGTAAAGAAAATGAAGGAGGATAAAAAAGTCAGCAAAAATCAGATAGTCGCTCAGCAACAACCAGCCAAAATTGAAAAGGTGGTTCAAAAGAAGAATCAGCAACAAGTGAAAGTTAAAAACGAACGCAAAGATAGCGTAACCAGTGCCACAAGCAGCAATGCATCGAAAGACTCGAAAGCATCAAAAAAACAGCAGCAAGCTGTTCAAGAAATTACTTTCAAGCAGCCTCCGCCAGTCAGTCGACCGATGTTATCGCCACATCCGTCACAAACGAACACAAACTCGATCATGGATCAGTTGAACCGAGGCGTACGTGTCGAAGGATTGCGTCTTCCACCGGGAATCACTTTGACAAAAGTCGCACCGTCAGACGCAGTCGGCATGAAACGAGAGTCAATCAACCGGGTAAGATCATGGCCAACAATTTTCATAGCAGGCCAATAAAATATTTTCTGTTTTTAGATTGCTCAGCCCATGCAGGATGTTCCACCAGCTGCGCCCCGAATGCCAGAAATGATGGCACACGGCCAGTCTAACGGAATCATCATGGTCGAAAGCAACCCACACGCTCAAAACACACGAGCAAATCCTTCAGCCGAGTCCGTTAATGGCAAAAAGAAGAACAAGAAGAAAAAGGCCAAGACAGAAGCAGCTGAGAACACTGCAAACAGTCAGCACCAAGAGCGAATGGTGACCCTCAAGAATCCAATGTTTTACAATGGTCCAACTGAGCCTGTCAACTCAATGATGCGCAACATGCAAACGCCGTCGCCAGTAGAACCGCATGGAGCATCAATTACTCGAAATGAAAACGGAATGTACACGATTCGTAATCCAAGCTTCCAGAACGCTTTTGGTGCCGGCGCACCTTCACCTGGCTTTGCTCAACAACCACTTACGGAGCCAGTTGGAAGAACTTACCCATCCAACCAGTTTTCAGCTTTTGAAAACGACGAACCTCCAATGGAACCATTACAGCCGAAGTGCTCTGTTATTGGTAGCGAGATGAAGACAGTTCTGAAGCGTCGCCAGGAACAAGAATTCAATTCTGGCATGGCAAAATCCAGTCAGTATGGTATTCGACAGCCGTCTTCAAGCTACTCGCATTTTGATGGACCAGGCGTTAATTTCAGCAATAATGGCACGCATTGTTACGACAGCTACAACATGCCGCAACAATCAGCAAGCAAATTTCAGTATCCGCAACCGACAAATTACGACGACCTTCGATTGCAACCGGGCCAAATGTTAAATCATGAGGTAAGTGGTTGATTTTGAGGGTAAAACATTGAAATTAGAAAGTTTTTTCCTTGTCTAGGTCACAGTTCACGACGTCACGGAATCAAAAATCTTCCAAAATCAAGCCAAGAAAACACCACCTCCGATTGGAACACCACGAAACGGAAATTCCGAGACTGTCACTAGCTTGTTTAAAGAACTGATAATTACACGGCCTTTGGTGCCACCTGAAAGACTCAACGGAAACGGTAAGTTTCGCTGGTCCAAAACAAGAACAAGTGTAATAACATCTTCATCAACAGAATCCTTGTTTATGACGCCACAAAGCAAATGCTTGGACTTGGATGACGATAACGAAAACGACACTATCAAGCGATTCGACTTTAACCATGTTCCACCAAAGCAACCGTTGAAAACGGACGATAGTCTTGCCAAAAAGACGGCAATGTCTCACGCAATTGGCGATGACTTCGCAAAGCGACAAAACTCGACGAACTCCAACAGTCCCATTTCGGTTACGTCATTGGACGAAATGTTCGACAAATCTTCCGGAGCCAGCTCGCTCTTCTCATCCGGAATGTAAAAATTAACAAAAAAATATTTGCTTTTGAGTTGTGACAAGAGAAATTAAAGGTTGCAGTGCGAAACTTGAAAGAAATTCGACCGAAATCGAAGAAAAAAGATGAAATATCACAACAGAATCTAAAAATAAAAGAACGAAATTCATTAGAAATACAAATTTTTTGGTTTTAAGTCGAAATGAAGCAGTGATTGGAACCAAAATAAAAAAAATAGTTCGATTATTTTTATAAGAGTTTTGTTTTATTATATTAGCTACTTCACTTGCCACAACAGGAAGCCGAATTTTACTTAGTCTTAACATCTAGATTCATCGATTGATTCAATCCCGAAATAAAGCTTTTTACCATCGAAAGCTCAAAATTAACTTTTAACGGTTTCTTTGCTTAATTTGGGGATTAAAAGTTCAAAGCTTTTATGGCTTTTGAAAAACACTACGATTGAACACCGTTGTAACCGGCGGTTCAGTGAAATAAATATAAAACTGAGAGTGAATTTGATTAAGACGAAGCTGAAATTGCACATTTCATCACACGCTGTGCACTCTTAGCGGAGTGTCACAAAGTCTCTGTCATATAAAGTGCTTCTAGAATCGTTTCGACAAGAAGACGCCGTAGTTTTTAGGCTGAGTGTTGAGTTCTCAAACTGCCGCTGCTTCACTTTGCGTTGATGGTTGACAGTCCAAAGGATCATCACAGCAAGTTGTGCCAATAAAAATATCGTTGTTGCGAGAATCAAACCTGTTAAGACAAAAAGAGTTAAAGCGGAATGCTAAGCGGATTAAATCTTCTTACCAATTCCATTGACACAGAAACCACCGTTGGAAGTTTCCGATGTCGAGTAGAAGACTGTCTCGCTGTTACCGAACTCGGGCTTCACCTGTCGATTGGCAAACCCAAATTTGTCGTTGATCTGAATCGATTGCACCAGCAGCATGTCGTCGTGTGGTCCAAGCGAAGTGTCACGTCGCTTCCGATCCAATAAATTTGTCTCGTTTGTCGCACGACGTTTCCTTCCGAACGAAATAATTGATCTCAACTCTCCACCGACAAAGTTTTCATCGTCGCATTGCACTGGCTCGCACGTCGGCATACATGGCGTAACTAAAGCTCTAAACTGAACCGTTGGTGACGATGGAAATTTAAACGCATCGAAGTGAGACAAAAGAATTTTTCCGGAGATCGTGCTTTTGTAAATGGGGCCCATGATGAAATGATCAGTTGGGCAGCCACGCGAGTCAATAAGAGTGATTTCACCATTATCGGTGCCGTCCATGGCAACCAGCTCGCGCACGAAGATCTCGTAAGGGCTTTGTTCGTCCAAAATTTCAAATTTAAGCGCAAGCGGGTCTCCGACTTCAGCTGAATCTTTGATTGCACCGCCATCTCTTGTGGTGATCTTCATAATGACGTTCGGAGATTCCACAATAACTTCTTCGTTCAGTGCCGTTTCAATGTCACCATTGATACCAAGATCAACATCGTTCGTGACAGTTTTGTTTGTCATGTCGTATTGGCAGGTCAAAGCTAGGCCCAAATCAGATGAAGTGACGATCATATCGTGATGCTGAATCACTACGTCATTGAGATATTTTCCTAAACCATTTTGGCGAACATTACATTCCAAATCGTTGTATCCCATTCGCAACTCAAATTCGAGTGCATTTTTCACATCGATCGAACAAGACTTAGGCGATCCCTTCGCGTACACTTTACCGTCGAAGACTTTCGATGTTTTGATCTTGGCAACCATGTCTGATGAACGGCACTCGATTGATACATTGTAACACGAGGAAAGCTCGTATGTTGAGGCTTCAGGAACATCGAGATACGGATCTTGAATATCCGAAAGAGTTGAACGGCTGTGGTGGCTCAATCGGCAAACCATTTCACCGGTATCACCAAAATCGTACGAGTGACAACGGAATGGCGAGTTTAGACACAGATCTCGACAGTCATCAATATTCGCCACATCTTGGTATACCGAGTCAACCGTCTTGAGAATCTTTCCCGACAGTTTCTTGAACTCGCACATTTTTGTTGGCGATTCGATGCAATTGTTCTCCAAATATTCAACGCCTTCCTTGGCTTTGATTGCTGATGTAGTACCTAGGGTCAAACGATCCATGTCGAAGAGGTCACAAGTGCCAGATTCCTGATGCCAATTTGCAGATCTGTTCATAGAAGAAAGAAAGACAAAAAATTCATGTTAGGAAAGACATTGAAACTGTAAAAGGGGTCGACTGATAATTTTGTCACTCGGTTGAACCTGATTGAAGAGGCTACAAAGCCTCTGCATTTTTTTTCTCAAGATGATTGTCTTCAGAGGTATGAGTCGCTTCCTTTCTATCTTTCGTTAATATAAATTGCATAACAATTATAATCAGCTCGCGTTTCTGTTTTATGTAAATTTATTTGTTTAGAACCACGGAGTTGCACGGTTTGCTGCCGCGGGCTTTGTATAATCTACAATTCTTATAGTTGTTCTCTTGTGATTTCACATGATATTGTTTGTTACAACGCAACCCACTCTAAAATTAATTTAATCATCTTCATTCTCAGCTATTCTTGTGTTTTACATTCAATTGAAGGTTTAATGAGAAGATTTTTCGTAATTATTTGCTAAGTTCTTAAAAACATGCACGATTTATGCTTCTTCCATACTTGAGATTGCGAAGACGTTCGCAACTTCCATACGAAGATGAGATGTAAATAACTTTAACGGTTCATTCATCCAATATAATTAAATAGAATCTCGTGAAATGAAAAGAATGCTTCGTTTTCTAGCTTTAAACCGGGTTCTTAACATGAAACATCACAATATTTGAGCTAGAACGTATTAAATGACCACAATGTATGCTAATATGATTCAAATTTATAGACCAGATTAAAAAACATCTATTAAAACATTTAAAAAACCTGTAAACATTTTTGAAAGTTTCAAAACTGACACACAAACCCAAAACTTCATGCACATAATTCCATTTATCTTTCTTGTGACGATATTTCAAATCTTATATGAGAAACCTGAGAAACCGTATAAAAGAGAACCCATTAGGATTCCTTCTTCGAATCTATAAAATTCCCATTGCCTTCCATTTAAAGTGAGTGGGTGTAAATTAGGTTAAAAGCCAAAGTGTAATCAACAGATTTGATTCTGAGATGGAAGAACAACAAAGATAAACGAAAATTTTTGACGGAAAGAAAATCGTCTTGAGAACGATTTCTTAATGGATTGAAATTCATTATAATTTCAGTATATAGAACTAGATGGTTTTCTCTAGTTTTCTCTTTGAAATAACCTCAAGATTACAGTGCATAATCTAATTGTACCAATACAGTAAACCACCGAATCTTGAAAAAGGAATCAAATCTGGAAGAGTGCATTATTCATTTACTAACTGAAATTGAGGCATCTAGAAACTTGCCAAGCTCCTAAGAAACCACTTGCCGAGGTTAAACATACAAAAAAAATCTCCAAATCAACAATTAATTCATTGTTGACTGTAGGGCTATACAACATTACAGAGGTGGCAGAATAATCAAATCCAGAACTCAAAGGTGCAGATGCGTTCGTGACTTGATCAACCCTAATTATAAGGTTTCCATTAATTGCCGTGCATCACGAAGCGCACTCTCTTAATAAACGCTAATCAATTTGTAATTCCCATATCAAGCCTTTGCACTGTACAACAGTGTGATGATTGTGATGGGAATTCGATTGTTATGCAACAATTTCTTTTATTTCTTCATTTTACTCAAACCAGCTTCCCCGGGCAAGGCATGCAAGTTATATAATTTCAGTTCGTTGACTCGATGCTTCTTAACACTCTAATTGTTTTTTTTTCCAGTTCGACGTATCAGTTTCTTCAACCACATAGCTTTGTTGCGACAGGAGATTACTTAAACTGTCGAAGCCTGCTGAACGTCTTGAACGTGCTTGAATCGATTGATGCACAAGATTGGGTTAAGAAGACTTGAAACTGTTAATTGATTTAAACCGCTAATTTTTTGCGATTGAATCTTAATTGTGTTTATTGGATGATCGTCAAAATTGCGCGCTTCTTTAATGATTTATTAGCACTAACGTTGTGATCTCCTGGTGCCGTGATAATTGTAAATTAGCTTCGTCGTCATTTTGTGGCACATTCTTCAACAAAGAAGAGTGAAGTATTTTTCTTTTTTTCTACTCATGATTTTCTTCCCTTTGCTTGTGACTTACGTTGTTCTGAAACTAGTCATTAGTGACGACGACTCACCTGCAGAGGAAATTCTCTTTTTCAGCAAGGCACATTTCATAGCAATCTTGACGAGTCTTTGCAGCAGCCGTTCGTTTGATGTGGTTTCGCAGTGCGTAGCCTTGAACTCTTTCGATTGTCCAAGCTCGATCGCAGGGCTGTTGCTTAAGACAAACTTTCTGCGCATAGATGGTGAAAACGGGGAACTGAGACTCCTTCAGAGCACCTGCGGGAAGTCATAGAAATTAAAATTATTTTGAAATCAGTTATAAAATAAGGATATCGAAAGTTTCAGGGCTTATGATGATGATAGTAAAAAGCATATTGGCCACATGCTTTAATCAAGATTAATTTTCATTAGCAGTCTTTCGATTTTTAGCAAGATATTAAACGCACCATTTTTTATATCTCTCAAGACTCATAGCCATATTATAATCGTATAAGATGGCTATGCAAGAATCGTTCGCAAACTTCAATATATGTACATATCATATATTTCAAAGGCGATGAAAAGATTACTCCCGAAGCAGTTACCACTTTTATAAGATAAAAGTTGATCGATTGTTTTATTCCAGACCCAGCAAAACCGAGTGAAACAGAAAAGCAAGAAGTGCTTTTTTATTTAAGCGATGATTCGATTCTATCGATTTCGAAACGGTATTTGTGATGATATGAAAAAAAAGTTAAACGCAGTTAATGCTCGAGATGTATAGAATGATGGCAAATGACGTGATGAACAACGAATGTCGTTGAACAAAAAAGCTTTTAACATTCATTCGTGCTTGTGCTGACGTCTTCCCAAAGAGTTTCAATTACATAAGTTATTGAATAATTCAATGGATCCCAAAAACATTATCTCCATACCTGGCAGTTTGTCAGCGTTTGATGTAAACAGCACGCACAGTCCAGTCTCATAGTTCACAGAACCACAAGAGTCGTTTTGCCGGCACTGATCTAGGCACTCCGATAGCATCAAAAGAGGTACAGCTTCGATCATATTTTCCGATGACGATAACATCTGCCTTGAGTGGGACATTTCCTTTTAAAAATTGTTTCAGCTTTCTTTCAACTTTAACATACCCCGTTACAAGTTCGAAATTGATGTTATTGGCATCGCATTCGACTGCAGATTTCACTGCAACTTGAGGCAATTCTTTCTCTTTCTTCTCATCCGGGGCAGTAGGTTCCTTAGTAGCTGGTGGACTCACGGTCTTTTCAAATACGGGCTCGTCGCCGGAAGCTGTAGCTAAGTTGTCTTCAAGTGGCGCATCTGCTGCTGGCTGAATGGGTGAGTCTACTCGCTGCCTTCTTCGTGCATCAGTTGACAGCGATACGGTCAGCAAGATTGACAGTGTGACGAAGACACGAAGGTTCTTCATCTTTCAGTGATTTTATATTTAAATTTACAAAATCTGGAATGGAACAAGGTTCAATTTACAAACATTGTCATCTTTCTTTCCCCTTTCTATTCCTAATCTCAAGTCTGGCAGTTCATAATGTATGTCAAGTCTTTCATACGATTTCGGATGAACACGATTCTCGAGTGTCAAATCCGATTCGATGTGAACTCATGCGACCTCGTTTTCAGCGATGATTTTAATGAAAACTTCATTAGGTTTTTGAGCAAACATGACAAAAGAGACGAAAAAGTAAAAAAGTATGATCACTTCCGTCGCTGTTTTTTTACGGCCATGAAATCGTCTGGGAAGCAATTGGACGCCTCGCGACGACATTGTTCACTTCTACTTTTTGTCTCCAGAAATTAGCTTTTCAAATAATTCAATTTGTCTTTTATTGCATCTCAATCACCGGTGTAGGGAGTCTGTGTTATTGAAGTGCTTTTGAGACTGTTAAGTGGGCCATCGAGAAAGTCATTGATAAACACTCGTGTGTAGGCATCTTGAGCCGATGTTCTTGGTCACTTTAAAACAGTTGAGATGAGTTAAGAAGTCGTTTGAAGAGATGAAGTGCCTTTTAATGGGTCAATAACTCGAAGCATGAATGAATGAACAGGTTTTGGTTAAGATTCAAACTTGAACTTAAGAATTGTAAGCATGATGATGATTGCATGTTTTGAAATGTTAAACTGTGATGTGTTCTATAGGATTAGAATTTAAATTCGCCAACTTTAATTGAAATCGATTCCTGCGTTTCCACAGCGAGTTGCATTTCAGTCTGACATCAGCCGACTCCAAATCGTGTCAAATCAAATGTTCAGGTATCGTTTTATTTTCGCACCACTTCTCAGTGTTCTGGTTTATTTAAGTTTTCAACTTCTTTACCTGATGGTTATTTTAAAGTGCTTTGGCGTTGAAGATCAAGTTTCCCATCAGAATTGATTCAGTTGCCTTTTTTGTACCGTTTGTGAGACGAGAAATTGCAAACAAGTTTTCTTGGCTTCTATTTGCGTTCAACATTGCGAAATGAATCCGATCAGACAAACATCTAATTATTCTAAAATTAGTTTATGATACGTAAGGAATGCTTTAGCGTTGTAGGAGAGGAATATTCGGCCTTAGCTGTAAAGCTCAGCGGATAAGATTTTGTTGATTATTTTTGGCTTAAAGTGTGGGACGATCGATAAACGCGTTAATTTTATTTGGAGTCTTTAATTTGTAACATCAAATATTTTTAATTTCTTGTCGTGACTTTCAACCAAGGTTTTTTTTTAAAAAAATCGTCAATAGCGAATCTTTTTTGTACATTGAGAACCGCTAAACCCAAGAAATTCTGGTCACAAAGAAATT
The DNA here is from genome assembly GCA_000775305.1 of Belgica antarctica. NCBI lineage: Eukaryota > Metazoa > Arthropoda > Insecta > Diptera > Chironomidae > Belgica > Belgica antarctica. The sequence continues at coordinate 26,749 of JPYR01000631.1, read as the reverse complement.
AAATTTAACGATCGCAAATTCGATTAAACGTCTTTTAAATCCCGAGAAATTTTTAATCAAAATAAAGAAACTCAAAATCTTCCGCTTTGCAAACAGTTTTAAGGCCTCCGGAAAGCCGAGAAACTGTAAAATTGGACAAGTTCAGCGGAAAATAATAATCATCGCCTAACAAAAAGTTCGACACGTAATTGATTGATTTTTTCTTGTTACATTCAGTAGTTGTTGATTAGGCACCAGTCGGACATCTAAAGTCGGCCCAACCATTGCACTGTTTAATAAAACATTCAAATATTCTTGATCGATCTATTAATTAATTCAGTTTGACTTTTCATTAATTTGGATGCTTATCAAGAAGCTGTTTTAAGCCCAGTTTGATGGAATTTCACTTTGATCAAATGCATGTCAAGCTGGAAGATAAGTTTTTTGATAAAAGTTTTGTTAAAAAAGCTGGAAAAACATGTAAACATTCCGAAAAGAATGACTTCACATAATAGAACCGAATATTTGAGAAAACTTACGAGTGTAACCCCCTCCTAAGTTAAGTTCTTGATGTACAGATCTTTTGACAGATTCTTCGGAAGCCCAAGTCTTAAAGTTCATCAACAAACTGAAAAATTGTAGCAGCTGAAACCAGCTCTCGAGTGTTTATTAACGTGTTTAAGCAACAATGAATGTCCCCGTCGTTGCATAGATAAGACTAATAAGTGGAAAAATGTTGACATAATCAATAGCTACGGCGCGATTTGAGATGAGGGAGTCGTATATGTGGAACTGTTATTCGTAACGGTAATCATAACACACTTTTTTGCTGTGAAATATCGCCAATATCTTCGCGTCGCATTTAAACACGAAGCCCGACACACACAAAAAATGGACAAAATGAAATTGAGCTTCAAAAGCCCCTCGTGCTTGTCTTATTTGCCTATTTAAAGAAAAAATGACTCGATTTCTTCTTGCTTGCCCAAAAACCGCTTAAATTGACGTGATGAGTTTTAACAAGAGGTCAACAACACATTTATCCCTTTATTACTTTTAATTTAGGCAGAAACGCAAACGCTACTTAAATAATCTCTGTTGTAAAATTCATGAGATTCTCCCATTTCAGCAGTAAAAGAATTAAGACCCAAGTTTCTGATACCTAATTAAATTTCCAACGGTTCTTGGAAGTTGAAAAAATAAATTCATCAAAAAATCATTTCTTGAAGGAATGAAATGAAGAAAATATCCGAAGTCATTAAGACATTAAATTAATATTAGAATAGAATAAAACAAATTCAAAATCATCATTAAAGGATTTACGATTCAAAAGTTTAGTAGAGTGTCAAAAAGTTATCACTTTCGACTAAAGTAATCATTTTTGATTTGCAATCAAGCAACATTTTATAACATCCGATAAGTAACATTTATTTAGAAGATCTTTGACCTTAAAATGGCCTTAAAACGATTCACTCTGTACACATTTGCTACAACTTCAAGAATTTTCTTGGAATTGCAAAAAATAATCCTGTTTTTAAGACACTTAACTGTAATTTTAAACGGTAATCTGAGTCATAATCTGTGCCATTTGATTATTTTCTTTTCATTTGTGATCATCACACATGTGAGACTTTTTAAAGAATAAAAATTAAATTTGCGCATGACCTCTTTTCGTTCTTTTGGCTGAAACCGCGATTGAACAAAATAAAACTTTCTTTTAATAAAAATTCTTTGGCGTCATCGACAGTTGTGTAGTTGCAATGTGAATTACTTTCATTAATTGTGTTATTATGTCATGGTGCACTGGTTTAGTCTGCGCCTCATTTATTAACCATCTTCTAACGTACATTCTTGTGCAATACCGCAGCATTATTTGATACAATTCTGCTGCACTCACCTCTTAATTAGTTATAACACGTTAACAATATTATTTTCACCACTTGCTTACTGTCTCATTTTGTATCAAAACTTAACTTAAAAACTCAAATTTCGTTCAAGAAAACAAAGATAGAGAACTGTCTCGCCTTGAACTACCACGGATGAACTGAAAAAGTTGTTGCGAAACAATATGTTTTATAACTTTTCTCTTCTTCTTTCACCGCGAGAATATCTGAGCGGAGAAATTTCTCTTTGACAGTTCTCTAGCAATTCTCTTTCAGTTCTTCGTTGGATGAGAAAAGCACGTGTGTCGATTTTAATGTACAAGAGAAAAATTATAAAACCTAAATAATGTGCAGTTATGCCTCTTGCGCGAATGGTTAGCGCAATCTCTACCCATTTCGATCAAGACAATTGATCACATTCAAAAGACTTCAATGAGTAACTAGATGACGAACCGTTTGAAGCTTGCTGGACTTGACAACTTTGTTTTGGTTGTTCATATTGAACGTTTAATTGAAAATTACGAAAATAAAAAAAAAATAACAATTCTGAAATTTTGAAAACTTAAGAAAACTATTTTCGCGGCCTAACAAATTTCAATTAAATTGACAAAGATTAATAATTATCATTCTTATATTAATAATTATTATTATTATTATTATAATTTATTTATATTTTGTGTTTCTGTCTTTCTTTCTTTCTTTCTCGTCCAACTCTCTTCTCTAAAATATTTGTTCCGCATAGCCCGAGAGAACTTTCTACGCAGAGCTGATCCTAGCATTCCAGTCGTCATTGTACTTCTGTCCTGTCATGTTGCTGTTGCCTCGACTGCTTCTTCACCCTTCGGCATCTTTTATTTTTAATTATTAACGTCTTCTTGAGCTTATTTAGCTTATTTTCTGCTATCTGCTTTCCGTGAAGCTTCTTGTAAATATTTGTGGCCAACCGCGGTGTTTGTCACAATTGAAGAGTTTGTTCCTATCTACACCTTGGTCAATTAAAAAGCATTATGAACAAAATCTTTCTTGAAAATCTATTCTCAATGAAATCAGCGCTTATTCAAGACAAAAATCTCTAAATCCGGTCTATTATCGTATCTGCACGACTGTTTTAGGATAGCCATTGACATTTGAAGATGTTTCTTTTCAGGCTTTTTGCACTGTGACTACCGAAAGCGCGACTCGGTAACCTTCTGACACGAGTCAAGAAGCCTTCAAAGTGTGACTGAGATATGTTTTGGCTAAATCATTTCGTCACTTATCGCTGATTTGCATTTTGAATGTTTCTGTTTACGATTAGACCGCGTGCTCCATCAAACGTCGTTAAGCTGAGTCTGATGAAGAGTGGCAAAAAGTGATTCATTAGGAGATTTAACTTTTATACCATCTATAGCCAAACACCCAGTCACGAACTTCCTATAAAGCAGCAGAGATAAGTAAATGATACAATTTCGGTAGCGTAGACACTTCGCAGACGAGTCGAGCCCCAAGAAAGCACACAAAACCAGAAAACCAGTTTTCGGAATGTCGTTTTCCGTGTCAACGTCGCGTGTCGATGATCTGATTTAATTTATAACGGTATCAGTTTAGATTTTGTGCGGACTTATTCCAGGGAAAACTTTACTAGGATTGATGACTGATACAGTGATAAATGTAATATTCTCTGAAACAAAGTTTTCAACGATTTTTTTTGCATAATCAAAGTTGCGAAATTGGTTTTTGAAGAGCCGTTTTGATAAAATAAACAACTCGACAGAGGTATAAATAAATAAATAAAGTGGCCGATGGCTTCAAGATTTTGATGTCATCTGAGATGCTGAAGAAAACGTAAAATTTTAATTTGATTGTTTGCCTTGAAATCGACTGTTAATAATTTATGATTTTATTCGTTGACAAAATGTTTGTCTAAATCTTTCGAAACTTGTGAAGAAGCTTTAACGGAAGAACTTCTCGAAGGTACAATGGAACTTTCACAAATTGATTGTCCAAAGGATGTGCTGTTGATAGTTTAGAAAACACCTGAACTAATGAAAAATCTTTTGATTTAAACACTGTAGTTTTTATCAATGAAAGTTATTTTATCGTATGGAATTTTTTACGTTTACGCTAAGAACGAGTCGAGCTAGATTATGTAATTGGCAAGAATGTTTACTCATCTCAATCCTAACGACGTTTAACGTGCCGATACATCGCAATATGTCAATTTGCGTTGTAAATGAGTGATTATTGGAGTTTTAGAGAAAGCGGCTCAACATCAATGAAAATTTATTTTAGCAAGAAGAAGAGTGAATGTTAGCCTGCACTCTTCTGTTTGGTTGATATTTTCGACCTTTTTGACAATTTTCAACATTTTACAAAGGAATTTAAAAGTTCAAACGTAGAGGTGACACAGAAAAGCATTTTTGATGTTACTTTACGTAACAATTTTGCACATGTTTACGATTTCGTCTTCACAAACACAAAGCAAGGAGTATGGAGTTTTGAGCCTTTTTAATAGTTCAGTGGCGGAATCAGTGTGGAAGCTTTTACTGAAGTGGTGCCTTGAAACGCTTCAAATAAATTTGGAAAAGCTGAACGTACAAAACTATGCGTATCACGTGAATATGTCTTGTGTGCATTCCATCTGACTAAATTCTGCGTTCGGTTTTTGTATTATCAGAAAGAAAACTTGCTCCGCTTTAACCTTGTTTGATGTTTCTTTCGAATGTCTTTGTGAGACTCAAAAAAGCATATAAAAGCGACAACAAAGCAAACTCCTCTTAGTGATAAACGATTTTTTGGCATGAAAACTTTTCGGCCGAATTTAAAAATGAACACAATCGGAGCCTGGATAACCGTTTTGTGTGTTGTTAGTGCCATGCTACTGCAGGGTGATCTTGCATCAGCAAGTGAGTTTGAAGTGCTTGGTGAAAATGTCAAAAACCAGCTTTTAATGAGTAGAAGACCAATTGAAGAAAAAAAAACTGTTGTTAAAACCAAGTCGAAAACTAAATGATATTTCGTACAAATGTGATCAGATTAGTGTGCCATAATTAATCCGCAAATTAATTTTTAAACGAAAATATTATATCAAAGTTCGATTAATAAAAAAAGCTGCAGCGTTCTTGATGTCTTCACGGTCAGCTTCCTAGGAAGTCAAGTGCAAATATTGTAATATTAAAAAGCAATAAGCATTGTTATGATTGCTTCTGACTCCGAACACCTTTGGACAAAAATTATCGAGAACACAAGGCTGTGAACTTTTACTTTCTTTCAAAGACACTGAAAAAGATGATCAGAGAGAAGAAATAAATCGCCGATTGTTAAGAAATATGAACGTGCGATGACCGGTTGTTTGCTTATTCACTCATTCGTAAATATATTTATGAATTTATCACCTTTTCAGAGTCGATATTAATTTGCAGTCGATGTTAAGCAGCTTTGTGATAACTTGATGCGATTATACTTTTAACACGAAGTTGATCCTTCTGAAAAAAAATATTTTATGGAAGTTCATCAGGTTTTGGGTCGAAAAATTAGCATAGTCATTTCAAGGGCCTTTTGTTTAGGGTTAAAGTAAAATGATGTTATGTTTTTGATGCTAATTTTTTATAACACTGGACCACTGCTGAGTTAGGGAAGCAAAGCCAAAGATTTCAAATTAAGAATCTTGACGTTTGTTTTTATATGTTTTCAGAACCTTACGAGTCAACTGGCTATAATTATCCCAAACCGACAAATCCTTTTGTGACTCCAACACGTCCCGCTGCATCTAAAGCGACGCCAGCTTCAGTAAAGCCCACTCAAAAACCACAGCCTCAAGTTAAGGTGACAACGCAAGCCCCAACTTACTTGCCACCAAATTACAATACTCCTTGTGGTCCAGGATCCAAAGATCCAAAATGTGCAACTATTCCACGACTTACAACGAAAGCATCAGTGAAGACACCAAAAGCTACGACACAAAAGCCAACCACACGTGCAGCAACGCCTAGGTAAAGCTTTTTATCATTTAAAAATATGCTTGACCTTGACCTAATTTGGATGAATTAAAATAAATTTTATTATCACGACAGGCCACCGATTCCTGATGTGACTAAAAAGTAATACACGAGAATGCTAGGATGAAATTTTTTCAGACCAAATTTTTATCATCAGGTCTACAACAGCGAAAGTTCAGCAAACTGCAAAAGCAACACAGAAACCAGCTACGAAGCCTTCCGTGACGACTCAATCTCCAACATATTTGCCGCCAGATAACAAGAAAACAAACGCACATTGTGGTCCAGGATCGAAGGATCCAAAATGTGCAACGCAAAAACCAGCAACGAAAGCTCCGTAAGTTAAAAAGCTATACTCTTTTAAAGTAGATACTAAGTTTATAAACTCTATAAAGAACAAAGGCTCCGGTTATAACCAAAGCTCCTGTAGTTTCAACAAAGTAAGCCTCTTCATCAGTTTTTGCGCGATATTGTTAACACTATTATTTTCTAGAAAACCTGAGTTTATTACCCAAGGTAAAATTGCAACGACTACCGGTTATGATTATCCAAAACCAACAGTAACGCTTCAAACGCCAACAAGACCTGCTCCATCAAGAGCTACGCAAGCTCAAGTGAAGTCAACTCAGAAACCACAGCCACAAGTTAAGATTACGACTCAACCACCAACGTATTTACCGCCAGATAACACCACTCCTTGTGGTCCAGGATCCAAAGATCCAAAATGTGCAACTACTACACGACCAACAACAAAAGCATCATTAACGACACCAAAAGCTACGACACAAAAGCCGACAACCCCTAAAGCAACCACTCGTGCTTCGTAATATTTTTTCAATTCTTTTATTCAAATATATCTTAAGACAAGTTTTTCAGAACAAAAGCTACAGCAGCACCCACCAAGCCTATTCCCGTTGTAACCAAGTGAGGTTTTTTGTCTGATGTCTTGCGGTTTGTAATCGTTTATTTTTACACAGACCTGCTTCAGCTAGACCCACTCAAAAACCGAAACCTCAAGTTAAGGTGACAACGCAAGCCCCAACTTACCTGCCACCAGATAACANNCGGTGGAAGATCTTCAAAGATGCTGCTGACAGCCAATAAATGAAGAACTGTCTGATTGTTGTCGGCAAGTTCAGTTAAAAACTTTTTCTGGTCTACATCAGTTGTGCTGTGAAGGAAGTCAATCCACGTCAGTTGCCGAGAGTTTTGTGCGGTCAAAGGTTCGATAATTTTTTGTAAAGCTCCAGATGAATCATCTTCTGTGCTCATTGAACGAATAAAAAGTCAATGTTTTGGACTGGAAAGAACAAATTTGAAAT
>JPYR01000629.1:28398-43720 GCA_000775305.1 Belgica antarctica | reverse complement strand
GATGAGGTCCAGACAATAGCGCCAACAACATGCCATATCAATCAATCAATCAACAAATTTTTTCTTTAGTGTCAAACGATTCTTTCAAAGAACTCGGGCTGTGCCCTGCCATCAAAACGTATGAAATCAAACTTTTTAAATTCAACACTAGTGGACCAGCTACAGTAGTTTTTTTTGCATGCGATCTACACTCCAAGCTGGATCTTGTGATTTATATGACTTCGGCTAAAGGATTCAATTGGAATAACGACATCAAAGTGTTCAAATTGTCATTGCACAAAAAAAACAGGGAAAAACTCTGCAGGTGCGAACAAATTTTGGAAAAAAATTCTGAAGAATATTTTTCTGAAAGCAATTTGCAAAAAGTTTTCTTAACTGTAATAATTTTCACATCTGCCTTGTCAGTGATTGTGTTAAGTCTGAAATTTGTCAGAACGCCTTCAAAACTTGAAGTATTGTATTGATTAATTTTGGAATTTTTCAACTGCACTTGATTACATTTTTACAGGTTTAAAGAACAATGATAAACTGAAACAAGTTTTTGTCTACTATTTTATTAACTTTGAATAAAGCACTGAACGAAGAGTGTGGTACGTGTTGCAGCCACTGTTCGCCTGACTGTCGAAAGCACTTTTCTGTTTTTTTCCAACGCCGGAACTCTTCGATGATTTATGCCCATCACTGGGGCAGTCCGAATAGGGTTGTGAAAGCGAAACTTAAAAGCTTGGAAAATTTTCCCAGCTATTTTTCATCACAACCAGCTAAACACACTGCCAAAGCGAGTAAGGCCTTTGAGCGACTGAACGGATTTGAAACTAAACTGTGAGTAGTCGTTGTCCGCCCAACCAGACAATTATCATCACAATGACAATGAGAAACGCTAAAACACAATTTTTTGCACCCAGTTGGGATAAAAAAGTGCATTTTAATTGCGCAACAAGCACAAGTAACAAGCACTTGTGGCAAAGCTTCGTCGTAGCGTCTAAAAATATTTTTCTCGATGGGGAAAACTTCCCATTGCGTCGCAATTTGGCAAATTGCATTCGTTTCTGGCACGACCGCCGTGAAATAGAGAATTTTGATGAAGCAAGGGGCCAGTTGCTGCCAAAATTTATTTCGGTGCACCTGCAAAACAGACAAAAATTATTATATTTTATTCCTTTTACCAATCCGACTGGATATGGGACGACATTCCGCAAAAGTTGTTCGATCCGATACAAACATTCGAAAATGAAACAAATTAAATCGGAAAGAAAGTTTCATCGACGGATCAAAGCTTGAACCGCCACAATGTCTCGCTCGTTCTCAACTTTTTTCAAGGTTTTTCGCTTTCGTGACTTCTTTTTCAACTATTGAACCGGGCTGTCGACACATAAACACCTCACGAGCGCTAAAAAGTGCATCGAGACAAGAATGTGCGGTTATTTTTGTCATGCCTTCACCATCACCACTCGATGGGCTAAAAATAAGTTTGTTTCATGAAATTTGTTCGCTCGTGAAAATCACAACCTGAGTGCAGTTAGAGATTTCCGCGTTTCGGTCACTCAACAACTTCTTGAATTTGCAAATCAACGTAAAAAACGAAAGAAAATTATAAGAAAATATTTTTATTTAGACAAAACTTCATTCCAATGCATGATCATTCGATGCCAATGACGTCTTAGTCGAAATGAGTCGAAGCTACAGTCTTGTACCGAGTGTTTGTCAGAAGATTCATGAAAATGTGGAAGAAAACTTCAAGATCTGACAGTTTTTGACTAAATTCATAGTGTTTGCCATCAGTACAAGACAGTAGCAGTCAAATAACATACTTGGGATTGACCCATAAACCATCTAAACATTCCTTAAAAACATCTGAAACAAAAAAAGCTTAAAAGAAATGATAAATCGCATAACGAAACGATCTTTATTTAATCAGCGTTAAAATTCCAAGACATTTGAAAGCAAAAAAAAAACTTGTTCCCATCGAAAACGTGTAGCCGTGTCCAGACTGAAGACTTTTAGTTTTTCTGGTGCGTACCAGATAGTGCATTTACAGCTTGCAATGCATGATCCCTTCGAAATAAACGGAAATTCCATGTAAATGCACAACTGACACGCACTCCAAAACTAAGAATTGGTTTGTCATCAAGGGTTGAGGGGGAGAGAAGAGATCACGCTGCCAGATTCACTTCGAAACTCATTTGCTTGAGCTGGGAAAGCGATTTTATGCAACTCGAATGGACAATAATGAACGGAGGTGTTCCAGCTTGGCTCGAAGCTGTTTTCAAGGTCTTGCGTGGGAATGCATCAAGAATGCAGTTGATTCATTACGCAAACGGTGCTGTTGTTGCTTCAAATGATTCAGTCGAATAGCTAATTATGCATCAATTTCCATTGTTTCTTCTAAACAGACTCGTTATGGCGTTTTGCGCCATAGATTAAGCGCTCTCGGTCGCCCTCCGCTACATGTGTGTGCATTGCATGCATGCATCATCATCAACAATGTTGAACGCCGCAACTAATTTTGCCTAATTCGTGTCGAGTTTGAAGCCCACACACCACCAAAAGATTTCCACCAACGGAAAATTGCGGTGTGCACACGTGTGGTGCATGAAGTGCAGCTCGATTTTAATAAATCGCAGTCAAACGAAATAATCTATCGTCGATAAAGTCGACGTGAGTGCTCGGAGCTCGGCTCGTGATTGTGGGCATCGGTTCACGGTCAAATTTGGAATTCCACGCACGATGCAGATTTGAAATTTTTTCTGTCGCACTGAACGATTCGTCGCTTTGTGCTATTTTTCCGCGCGGCGTGATAATTACGCAGTTAGAGCTGCTGAGACTCGCCCTTTTCATGTACAGCACACATCAACTATCTCAATTGATCCGATGAGTCACTTCGGCACGCTGCAACAAATTTACATTCGACTACTTTTTGCATCTCAAGCGCATCGCGTTTAACGGAAAACTTGGCGGTTTCTGAGGCATTTCGAGTGTTTTCGAGCTTTAGAAATAGTTTTCGGCCGTATTTTACAAGACTCAACATTCCGACATGTATTCATCAAGATTAATGTTTACATAAGAAATTACCACGAGTTAAAAACTGTGCTTCGCCGTGCCAGTTGTCGTGTTTGACTTTCTATGATGGCTTTTACTTCTGCGTCCCATTCATTTGTAAAGTAGCTCGTTATACAAATTTTTTTTTCTTCTCGAAGCGAGCCATGAGACCCGTCAGACACAACTTTCGATTGATAGCGCGCGGAAACTGCCTGCTGATATCAATCTCGGCTAACATGTCTCGGCCCGAAGGAATCGAGAGACTCGAGAGTGATGGCGAGAAGCATTTTCCGGGTTTCCACTCGCTTTGTGCACCAATTACGCTCAATGAACATTAACATAGGCAATAACGTAATGCCTGTTCAAAAGAACAAGCGATCGTGGTTGTAAAGAGAGAAATAAATTAAATTAATAGCACATTGAATTCGATTCGGAAGATTTTCAATTTCTCAGTGCCTACTTGCTGTGCTTTACGGTTATTTCTTTTCGTTCACGCGCTTGTGATATTTTTAAAGCGTCGAGATTGATGTTGTACATTTTATGCACCAATTTTCAATTACACGAACGTGAATGTGCATCTCAGAATCGCATCGCGGTTTCATCTCTGCCATTTGAAGCGTTCTAATTAAGGCTGAAGAGAAAACACTGCTAGCTCGAATTGGTGTCAACTGGAATTCAAAGAATTCTCAACATAAATGACTCATTGACGTTGTCGGACAGGCGGGGAAGGGCTGGGAACGGACTTCGGTTGATGAAGCTCAAGAAGATTAAAAAAAAACTATTCGATTCACATTTAAAAGGATTCCTTTTGCAAATCAGCTTCTTAAAGTTACACATTCCCTTAACAAAGAATGTTCTTTGCTTATAACAACTGTTACACTGTAGCACTGAACAGAAATGAAAGCTTAATCGCTTGCGATAAGAAATATTGTCAACAACTAGTCTGTGTATTCCTATTCTCTCTCGTCGTCGGTTCTCACGTCCGACGAAGGCAATAAAACCGTCGATTAAGTTTGACGGCAAACTTAATACTTCTTCGAAAGAAATACTCGCAAAATAAAAGGTTTTCTTATCAGCAAAGCTGTTAATCATGGTTTTTATCGAGAAATAGCCGCGATAAGGCTGGCGGCTTTTGAGTCGTGACGTCAGGAGCAGTAACGAGCGCAAAATTTTTGGCACTGCACAGCACACGAGTACACTTTTCTTCGTCTCATTGATCCACGAAACGATCAACTAAAATAAAAGTGCAGCGGGGATTTCACTTTTTGGCATGCCGAAATTGGACACGCGCGAGTCTTCATCTCAGTTGTTTCCTGCAATAAATGTTGCATAATCTTCTGTGAAGTTTTCCGAATGTCACATTCAATGCAGTTCACTCGAGTGTGTTTGTCTGAGAAGCAAAATGCAAATTTCTCGTTCGCGAAAACGCTTTTCGTTTGTTTTTAAGCAGCCCTTCCGCTGCCGCAACCATTGTTTCCATTCGAAATCTTTATCCACTTAATGAAGTGTAAGAATTGCGAAATGTCTTGAAATGCTTGTGCAATTGCAGCGAAACGTCGCGGCACTCTATCGATTCGTTTAGGTAAGTGACAGCAAGAACTGCACAGAAGTATTAAAACTATAAAATTTAATTATAAACACTGGTGCTGTTATATAATCTGATTACCAGCAACTTTTTGTTCCCCGATTGATGTAGGTTTCGCGGGTTTTGAGGTCGTGAAATGGTATGAGTTAGCGCAACCGAGAAAGAAAATTGAGTTTCTTTATGTTCGTTCGGGGAAAAGCCTTGAAAGTCATTTTGCATTCGATGCATTTGTGTGTGCACTCTTCAGCGGGAATTTTTCATTTCCATGGCTGTGCATCGCGAAAAGCGACGTGAACATGAACGGTTGTCAATTAGTCATCGTGCGATAATTTCAGCGAAAAATTCGACTGTCAATTGACTGCACTAGTTTCGAAATCGTTATGAAATCCAATTTTCAACACACATTAAATGAGATTTGAACTGTAGTCCAATCTGGCGTAACTGTCGAAGCGGTAACTGTCAAGCCCAAGTTTCTCTCGAATTTCACTCTCTTTCGTAGATGTCCATCCGCACCAATCCGCACAATCATGACGAGTCTTTAAATAATCCACATTTTAGCCACGCGGAAAGTTGATGAGCTAATCCGTTGAAATTTCTTTGAAGCAACAACATTTTCGGGGTGGTTTCCACTCAAGTAATCCATGGCGAGTTGCAATTTATCGACTTTTCCTGCTTTCAGCAAATTGTGATTCAAACTTTCAGTCACACGATCGTGCCGTGAGCGAAAGAAAAACTCGCAATTTGCGACTCGTCACTTTGAAGTCTTCAAAAATCTTCTTATTTTGTTATCGAATCGTCGAGTTGACTGAAGAAAAACTAGAAACTTTTCTCGTCGAGCTCTCGAGTCGCAATTTGCCGTTGTTTTTCTTTCAATGATTAAATTAACACTGACTGACTAAACATTAGAAAAATGTTTCATATTAAAGTCTCCTATACTTCTTCTTCTTGTTCCACTTTTTCACTCTCCAACACACTCAGTCGTGTCTCAACACACTCTCGTCTGCCGATCGCGCGAGAACCGCGAAACTGCTTTTTACTTCTTTGATTTTGGCTCGGCTTTTTACGCTCACGACGAGTCAGTGGCAGGAAGTCGATGGGGGGGAAGAGACTTCTACTGCCGCAGAACGAACGCCCGTCTCTCCCAACCGCCCCCAACCCAAATGACAACACTGATCTTTATTTTGCACGAAAACAACGTTTAACGTCAAATTTCTTTTCTTAAGTAAAAATAGTTTTCTTTTGTTTGGGCCTCGACCGAATTACAAGCGCAACCGTTGTGTGAGTGGAAATCTATTGCAAGAAGCAGCGAAAATGAAAAGTTGCCGTAAAAAAAATTACTACGAATAAACACCGTTTGTTGATGCCAGCCATTCATCAGTACACAGTAAGGCACACATTCGAAGTGGCTGAGAGAGATGGAAGCTCGAGTGCATCTATTGATTTATTATCTGACGTGCGACGAATATTTATCTGATTAATGCATTCCCAAACGATTCTGACACTATATATTACAGAGATTCAAATGCATGCATTGCTGATCATGAAATCGGCTGAAGTTCAGAAATTGAGCTTTGAAAGTCTTTCAAATTTTCCGTGAAGCATGAAATTGAAAACTTTTTTTCGTTTTTGAAGGAAAAGTTCTTTTGGAATTCAAGTGGAATTTCCATAAAACATCCAAACATCAGCCAATCGTTTACTGAGAAAGTTTCCTCGACACTTCTCCATCTTCATCATGAATTTCTAATTTGCGGTCTCGCGAGAAACTCGAGTCATGTGAACAGAAATCGTTCTCGGCCTTATGAATGACGGTCGCTTTCGAGGCCTTGCAAGTCAAGCTGCAGCAATTTCGCTGCAACGATTATGCAATTTCAAGTTTGTTTTGATTCTTTCTTCGACTTTTTGTCAATTTATCAGCACTTGATAGAATATTTTACAGCGCGGTACCCACACAAAATAACTTCCAACGCTCACTATCGTACAGCAAGCTTAATGGAGCTTTTTAATTGTTGATTGAGCGACCTACACTAGTAGAATGATTCGCTTCAGAGTCAACATTTAATCATAAATTGACATCGCGCTCTCAACGCTTCAGCGGTCGAAGAAAAGACTTAGAACACCGTTTGAGGGACAAACAGTCAATGGAGTGTTTGGTATCGTTAGAAACACATCGACAAACGCTCGTTCCCATGCTACTCCAATTAGTAAACGTATGCTAAATGTAGAAATATTGAAAGCGGCGGATTTATGAGTGACCAACGAGCGAAAGAACGCTTTTTGTAGGGAATGGAAATAGTCGGACGAGAGCGTGATTTGTTGGACATGAAATTACCGATAGGAGTTGAACCACACGTGGAACTTTCGCCGAGCGAGCGAAACTCGTCTGGCTTTTATGGCTTACGCATCTCTGTAGCTGTGCAGCAGCAAAAAGCGTTTTAAGGGCTAAAAAGTTGGAAAACCACGGATTGGCAGTGCTTATGCGATTAACACTCTAATCAGGGCTTTTCATTTCAAGTCTAATTGCATTTTCACTCAATTGCCTTCAAAACTGTTTATGCTTTCGTAAGTTCGGCCGAATGTTGTCAAAACGATCTGAATTTTCATAATTTGCAGTGAATTACTCGCTAAATCCCATTAACTGTTTTTTATCGGTATTACGCGCTTTACATGTGTTTAGAGAGCATGAAATTATGAAGTGAGAGTTTAGCGAGTTCTTTCATGGCTCACGAAAATGTTTCGAGTTTCATTGTGCGCGTGATGTATGCGACATGTGCAGCATAAAATCACGAGAACAAGTTTTTTCTAGCTCCAATGTGTCTGCGGGAATGGAATTTTGTTGCTGATGGAATATCGTCTTGACTGCCGTGGTGGTTTTGTCGACTTCCATGTGAAGAAAGTGCGCGCCATTTCTGCAGTTCAGCTCACAAATCCAATTAAAACAGTCGCCTAGAAGCAGTAACTCTTAATTGGATGTGTGACACGAATGCGCGGCCCTGTGACATCAACATGAATTAATTCCCAGTAAATTCGACTTGCAATTAACGGATCAACGCTACACTGATGCTTGTGACGTCATGTTTAGAAAAACTTTGAGGTCCCGCCTGTAATAATCTTCGAGGTCGCTAATGACGTAAGCCCCAACCGAAAAAAGGAATTTCTAGGTCAGTTGATGCTCAGTGAGGGCCGTTATACGACAAAAATGCACTTTCAGTGCAAAAATCAAAACCAACACAGCCAAACGGCCGCGATTTAACATTAAAAATAGAAATCAATTCAAATAGATCGGATTCTGTTTTATTGCAAAATTTTAATTTACTTACAAGCATTGCCTTCATCAGCGGATCGCCCGAGTTGCAAGCTACAGCTACAGTGATACAAGAAAAACTGCACCGACACTCATACACACTCATATGAGTGTCGGTGCAGTTTTTATTGCTCTTTTCGAAGGCCAATTTGTAATCAGCTTCAGAACTGTTTCATTGGACCACATTTGAATGCCGAGTATCGGTTTTCAGCATCTATAATTAAACAACAATTCAATTGAGCTACTTTTTCTTCTTCGATGTCGTCGATTGCATAACAGCTTCACCGAATTTGTCGTCAATCGGCCAGTTTGCTAGCGATTCTCACCTCCAATTCCACTTTCCACTGATAAGATCGCGGCGAAGCTTGTGAAAATAAAAGTCTTTCGAAGAATGTCATCCCATTCATGTGGCGACTCGACTTCCTGGCAGTTTTCTTTTCTCATCTCGTCTCATGAATGAAAGATTTACGACAATGTGGAGCATTGAAGGAAAAGCTGCACTCGAAAGAAAGCTAACTTGATGCTGCATCGACAAGTGTTTAATGACTTTTTCTGGTCAGTTGATTTTCTTTCTTCGTAAATTTCCGTTTAACCGTTTGCTTTTGGTGGTGACATCAATCGAACAGTCTTCAAAGTGTACACAATGAAATTTTTTCACACTTAATTGGATCACCGGGTATTAGGGTCGAATCTAATCGATTGTCGGTTTTTCGATTGCGAGTCGACTCGAGTTGCATTTGCTAAGATACGAACTGAGATACCACCAGCTGTGTTCACTAATTTCTTAATTTTTTCCAAAGCGAACTCAGCGTGGACCCCAGCGCGGAAAAAGCTTCGATGGAAAATAATTTTCACTGTTGAAGAATTGTCTAGATTTCTTAACGGATTTTCCAGATTTGAATTTGTGTCTCGACTGATTCTCATCGCCAGTTGAAGTCACGTCGTTTCTGGGGTTTTTCGACCTTCACCACTCGTTTGATCACATGATTTTTGCACAACACATCACCAACCAGTGCCATGTGGTGTACTCGACCCCCGCCAGCCTACGTATCTCAATTTATTCCGCCAGGTTTCTTGGAATTATCGCAAAGTAAACATCTAGAAATGCTTCGAATGATGTTGCTTACAGCGTGCGAATGTCTGCGCATAAATCAAGCGATGTTTTCATCGCTGATTATTAATATTTGACCCTTTGTCTCACTCACACAGAAAATGGAAACTTCTGAATGACAAAAAACTTTAAAATTTCCGTGACAAATGAGCTCTGAACCCAGTTCGGGTCTTTTTGTTGTTCAGCACGTCAGAGAACACAGAGGAAAAAATGCTGAAAAAGAATCAATTTGACTCACCAGTGAGCGAGCAAATTTTAGTTTGAACTTTTTGTTTTCTCTTCAAGGCTTTTCGTTTCGGTGTGTCAAGTTCAAGATCATTTCAGCAAAAAATAATAAGAAACTTGAAAACTGGTTATAGCTTCTCATCCATCAAAGCTTGTCTATAGAGAAAAATCGGGTAGAACGAGATAAAAAATTAATTATCATAATATAGCGAAGAAGAAATTCATAATTTTATAATTGAATTTGTGTATCAAGATTTGTTACAAGTTGTGATTGTTGTCAGATCTGGTTGCAACAAAAATTAAGCGCAAAAGTTAATTTGATAGGAAAAATTTCTAAATAACTTTTCTCTGGATCAAATCCTTACAAACTTTTATTATTATTATCATTTATTTTTTTATCTTATGTTCTAGAAAAAAACTTCTTTAAATGTAAGTTTTGCCAACAAATTCTGCGTCTCGCAAAGCCTAAGTTCAAATCGAACTAAATTACAAACTCCCATGGCATCAACTATGACATCAACTACATACAAACAATTCCGTAAATATTCTTAAAATAATCTCGTTTCGCATCAAGCTTAGATCAAAACCGACAATTACATGACCAAATATGTTAGCCTCTCTCACTCATCATGTGATGCAATGCTTTATGATCACGTCGATTAAATTACGACTATCGCAATAGGTAACAACAGGCAACATTTTAATTAACAACAGTTTATTAAACGACTCTTAACGCAAACAAACGGATAGCACGATGAATAAATTCGTTAAGTAATTCGAGTGATTAAGTTTCCTGTCTTATGCCGAGTGTGTGTGTTATGCAATCATCAATCGCAATTCAACTCCTTCACTCCCTTCTAAAAACAAAAATCCATTAAAATTCCATTCGGAATTCCTCAATGTAACCGAATGAAATTTGATAAAGACGTGAACTTGTTTATTTTAACAAAAATTTCATTCTTTTGAGACTGAAAATATTTCCGCCAATTTTTTTCATCAAATGTCGGTCGAATTACGTCACTGGGGGGTTTTAAATGTATTTTGCGGTCGATTTTGTGTTGTTTTCGGCTTCGAGTGACTAATTGTTTGAAGTTTGTGTTTGTACATTTGTTTTAAATTGTGGTTTTCAATATGTTCGTAAATTCGAAGCCGAAAATCTGCAAGTTTCACTGATCATATTTGCATTTTGCTGATTTCTGTTTACTGTTACTGACAGGCGCTAGTGATAAGCGATCATTTTGTGCACACTTGCAAATTAAGCGGTTGTTCCCTTGAATAAGTCAGTAATGTTTACTTGTCGTTGAAAAATGCTGCTTTCCGACATAAATCAATCGGAAATCAGACATGACAGACGACGTCATCGATCGCACGTCAACTTTTTTCATGATTTAATTAGTGTTGCGCAAGTGATTGAAGGTGGAAAAAGTTGAAGATCAAGCTATTTTTTCGTCTAAAACTGTTTGGAGTTTACGTAACTTTGCTTTGTTCAAGTCATTAATCATATCGTGGGATTGCGAACTATCAATCAATCGTACAATTTCGCAGGGAAAATCCTGTTTCGACTCTGATGCTTCCCCAAACTTTCCACTACAAATCTCGGACTTTGTATCAAACTAGAATCACAATTTAAAAGTAAAATTGAAGTTCTGAATGATTCACGAGCTGCATGTGTATGATTTGAAGAATTTTTTTTATTTCATAAAAAAAATGATGAAATTTCATCAAAAATAAATTACATTGTATTCATGATCTGATCGATCTCTAGATGCATGTGTATGAAATTACAGTCTTTGAAGTAGTCTCGCGAAAATGTTATTCCGTGTGACCTTCAGTGGTTCGTCAATCAAACTCACGTTTTCCCATTTAATTTTTTTAGTTTTTTGCATTTCGTCTGTAAGCTTCGTTTGCTTGCTTTGCATTAAACTTTTTGTTGTTCGTTTTTTCATGTTAATCGTTTCGTGGGACGAAATTGTGTTGACATGTACGAACTCGAGAAGTGCTTTTCTGATAGCTGGAGAATGTACCAGAATCCAGTCGATTTGATTCTAAAATCGATTGGGGATCGTGAAAAATACTTTTGCATAACAAATTACATCGCAATTATAAAAATGAGTTGGAAATTTTCCATTCAAACAATGATTTGAACGTGAAGAACGATGTGTAAAAATAATTAGAAGAGTTGAAAAGCTTGTATAAGGGGCTGAGTGACGTCACTTGTTGTTTCGGATTTTCGTTGAAAATTATTTTTCCATGTATTGAGCTTGTATAGGACCAAACATTCTGAGAAATTGAAAATAAATTGTCAACATCGTTAATATCTAGTGACTTCAGCGCTGGCGTTCTCACAAAAAGATTTCGGTTACTTAATCGTCTCCAGGATGGAAACTCACGTTTTCAAGCTTCTTTCATCAGGTGCTAATCGAATTACCGTTCCATATTCGGATTAAATTACACGCATCGTTGGCATTTTCAGAGAGAAAAAGACGAAGACAAGCAGCGAGTGTAAAGTGCCATCAGCGTCAAGGACGTACGTTGCGCTTCCCGGATCCGCCGCAGGCAAATTGAATGAAAACACCGATAAATTGGAATTAAAGAGTGAACACTCGGCCAATTATTTAAATTGTCACCGAAATGTCTAATCCACTCTCGATCGTCATTGAGTGCCAGCGTAATTAGTTTCATGCATGCTTGTTGAAGATTAATTAATTACGATTAATCACTTCGTGTTTTTATTTTCAGCTCGACCATCTCCGCTTTTACGTGTTCACGTTGCCAAGGCCGATTAGCCTGGCTTTAGTGCCGCAGATAAAACGGTTCGCACTTTTTCACTTTGTCGTCTTATCAGCAGTCGATGTGTCTCTTCTAAGTGAAATAAATTTGTGCAAATAAGCTCGAGTTTCTCTCGATTGTGTGTTGCTTATCGCACCTTTGTTTTGCCAGCGCCGTCGAATGAATCAGCGAGTGAACAACAGAGACCAAAGGAGAAAACAAGTGAACGAGCGAGAAAAGTCGGCAGAAATTAGAAAAGCCAGTGATGGAGACTTCCTTTTGCGTTTGTTTTTTCATGCCTTATGTTTCCGCCACGGCTTCTTCTTGTTTTGTTTTCCCTCGACTCTCGAACGAAAGCGACAACGTTCCCGAACCTTTCTCGCAGACACACCGAGAGAAAAGCTTTTTCGGCTTTGTTGTTGCTGTCTCTTAAAATTGAAACGCAATTCGAGGCTTCGGGCAGTGTTGTTGGGATTTTTTCCAGGCCGATCATGTAAAAGTTCAATTTACAAGCGAAAAAAGTTGTTTTCGTTATCAGTTCACATCAATTTGCTTAATTCTCTGGGCTTGGAGAAAATTTTCACTGAACCTTCACACACGCAGCACTTTTTCCACAACGCAATAACATGAAAAACTTGGAATTTTCGCCGGAAAATTATTCGGATTTCGACTAAATTGCACAAGTTCTTCATTGCACTCCCAATTTAAATTCAAGAAACTTTTTTCAAATCACAAAATTTCCATGCAAATTCTCAACTTTTAAAAAGTTTTTCACTCGAAAGAACTTTTTCGCTAACAATTTCCAGAAGAATCTTGAAGTTTAGCTTCTAGAATTTCATCAACTTTTTCAAGTACTGTTGAGAAAATCCTGCAAGTCACCACAACTCCAAAATTCCCATTTCGATCGTCTCACTGTTCCTTTCCTACTGAACAACTGCAAAAACACAACACGAAAAAGCTTTTTCAGCACGGCCGCTTGCTTGTGTGTGTGGCGAAGATTTTTTCAAGTTCAATGCTAAACGTTGATGACGATGATGCGGTGCGCTGGTGTATGTGCGCGATGATTAAGCCAATTGGAGTGAGTGAAGAAGAAAACACAGAAATAAAAAGTCAACACAGAATCGCCAAAAAAATGGATCACGTGTGAAGTGCATTCGGGAAAAACTGGAAGCAGAAGAAGAACACCAGAAACAGCAGCAGAGAATCTGCCAACGGTGCACCGACAAGGACGGAAAATGCTGCTTGCATTTCACTCGTTCGCTCTGCCCCGTGAGCGATCAATATTTTGTGACCATGACAATGAAACACACCAGAACAGCCCGTTCCTTTCTCCCTGTTTTGGCTCGTGCCGTGATTACCGGGGCAAAACACACTGAAATTGAGTTGGAGAAGTTTTGGGCTTACTTTGATTGTTGGCTTGATATTTTTTTTTAAAAAAATGCACCGAAACGAAAATCAATTTTTCCAGGATTTGAACTATAGATTTCAATCATCAGAAAGATTTTGAACGATATTTTAACTCTGTCTCAAATTCTCCTTACAAGTACCTGTAATTAATTTGCATATTTAAATATATAATTATATTATTATTTTAACTCATACATTTCAATTTATCTAATGATGACAGTTTGAATTATTGAAAATCCATTATCATTACACCCTAATTGACGACACGAGCCTCTCGATGCCTGCATTGCGACTCTTTTGCTCTAGTTTCACTCTATTGCGAGGGGTAAGGACTGAATGTCATGAATCGTTTACAATGCGCGTGACCTTCACGAAGAAATCTCTTTATTGAACTTGAAAAACGAAAAAGAAAGATTTTGGAGATGTGCGAGTGTTTGTGAAATTTCACCCACAACGAAGGCTTTCCTTCAGTTGCGTCGAGTGAATAATATTGATATTAAAACGAAATTATTTTCTTTATCAATACAGACAAGAAAGTTTTTTATGGACTCTCGTAAAGTGTAGTTGGATGGAAAATTGATGATTGTTTTTCTAGTTTTCGAGCCAAAAAGCTCTTCTTCGTCAAGTGATGTCAGAGATTTGGAATTTCGATTCCTTCAGGCCCCCGCGATACAAATTGCAAGAGATCGCTTATTAGCTATTTATCGAGAAAAAGCTATTTTGCTTCCAAAAATATCATAAACTCGATTAACACGAACAAGGTTGAGTTACACAACGTTGTCTAATGAAATTTCGTATATTCTTGTAAACATGCGTCACACATTTTTCTCCACCGACCAAGGCTCTGCATTCATTTAAGTTGAAAGGAATCGGAGGTGAAAAATTGGCCTATTTTTGGGCTACACGAGCGCTTTTAATTAAAACAAAAGTGCATATCCGAGTGAAACATCAAAATGCAGCAGGAAAAGTTGGCTTTTTGACAAAAAATTGGCCCCATCGTCACGTGTTCCGATCAGCGTATCCACAAAAACGTGAAAATTGGCAATTTGACTTTCATTCGTTCTTTTCGCCTTTAAATGTATGTAATTGCTAGTTTCGAGAAGATTTTTTCTACATTTTTGCCTGTAATTATATTCGTGAGATGTTCAAATATGAGAAAATTCGATTCCTTGTGATGTTGTTTGGGAAGCAAGCAACCAAATCGCTGACAAAGAGAAGAAAATGAGAATTCAAGATGTCAAAGCAAAGCTTAAACATTCTTGCAAACCTAGATTAAAGAATTTACATCAAATCAAGCAAAGTCGCATTAAATCTTCGTTCCCCAACAAAAAAATTAGCTTCATCTGGTGTCACTCAATCCAGCTGGATTTTTAATCTCTTGAAAAGTAAACTTTTGTGATTCCGCGAACAAATATTTGGCGAAGCGCTGTAGAATTTCATCACAGAGATGAATCATTATTGATTCGAGCCAGAATCATTCATAAAAGAACTATCATTGTGAAGATCTTGTGTCGTACACTCGACGAGATTTCAAAACAAAAACATTGGCCCGGGACATGCGCACTGCAAGCACAATCATTATCAGCGCCTTCTCGAATGTACGTGGGCAATCGACACACAGGCTTCGTGGAAACAAATTCCGCCTTAGCTTTCCCAAAGCTTGATTACCAAAACTTTTCCATTCTCGATGGGATTTTCCTTCCGTTTTCTCTGTGCTTTCTCAGTGCTTCGAAATTTGTTACGAAACCCGCTATAAATAAGTTACTTGCTCAACAATTACGCAGGAACAAACGCAAGGACCCGAACATCAACATCTAATCTTTTCGCCTTTGCGAGTCCTTATTACGTTGTATTTTTCTCGCCTAACCGCTTTACAACATCTTTC
>JPYR01000629.1:1787-28376 GCA_000775305.1 Belgica antarctica | reverse complement strand
GTTTTAAATGTCAAATCATTAGAGCGCATGTGCCAAGGAGATTGGTAAGGGCAAGGTCAGGGCTAGTGGCGAAGCATCATCAGAGACACGGAAGAAATTTAGGCAACAACTTTTAAATGAACTTCTCAAAATCGTCGTCCCATCTGCGTCTTAATGCTTGCATCGCACACACGAATCATGGACATTATGTCATAAGGCAGTTTACAAATTATAATGCCAAGTCCCATCGGGGGAGCCGATGTTGTTCTCATTTCCCTTCATCATCCTTCTGCCTGTGCCGATTTTGTGCCTGTTTGAGTGAACGTGGGCGGAATGATGCAACCTCGCAGTTATAGCGAGAAAAGGGGAGACGAATAGATTTAGCTGTGAAAGTTCATGGCTAACTGGGACGGCGCGAGGGTAACGAGGCTAAAGTCAGCAAGGGACGTAAATGCACTTTTACATGCAAACGTAGAGTGACTGCTTTATTGATTTTCCCAGCATAACCAGGAGTCGTCCACCACCACAGTTAACGATTACTGTGCATGGATGGCTTAGTTGACGTCATCACAACGGCATTGAGAGTTTCTAGGATGCAGTTATGTAATGGAACTTTATATCCTGGTTACAGCTCGTGAATCGTGGCTCTATTTGAAAGGTCGCTGCGAGTGGCTTTGCAAAGAGTTGTGGTAATGAGGTTCTCTAATGCGTGTAACTTTTGATAAATGAGACAGTTTTTGTAGAACGAGAAAACTTTCGTAGGATTTGATCCAGGAAGCGTACTAGGAAATGCTTCAAGACTATTTTTAAACCAACAGGTCAAACTGGTCGCAAACCTGCAATTTCGATCTCAAATCTTCTAAATTTCCATAGACTAACTCGCTTCTTTATTGAATGTGACTTTGAAAACAGAATATTTCGGGTTTGCGAACTTCTTTTTCTCCGTCATTGTCGTCGATTCTTCCTTCATCTACAATGTTTCTATTTCTCAAGAATTCTCTTCTCGAGAAGTGTGTGCCGCAAGAATATAGAAAAATAAGCAAAGTTAAAGTACATTCGAGACATACGCTTATGTACGAGGCACACAATCACACACGCCGCGAGCCAATTCATCCAGAAATAAACCGCAAAAGCGAGAGAACATTAGAGAAACAACAATAAAGTTAAAAGTCAAAGAATTTTTTGCTGCTTCGGGAACTCGCAAGGCGAAGGCAAAATTGAAAAGTAAAAGGAAATTGAATGATGTGAAGAGCGGGAATGCCAAGAAGAAGGTAAATTACGGCTTGATGAAGGAATTCCTGCATCGCCTCTTGACGAAAGCCCAAACGTATGTTTCCTTGTTAATGTTACATAATATTTCAAGATTTTTTCCCTTCCAGTTTCTGCTTTGCTGGTTTTCCTTCCCACCTCTACATTGTCCTACGACTCTGAAATCCAAACTTTCCGCGACTCACGCAACGCCAACAGAATTATTTCAGCATTAATTGCCTCGAGATTCTTGGAATTGCTTTTGGGGACTTCAAAGCTCCGTTGAAGAAGCTTGTTGATGAAATTATGGTAAATATGCAAAAGTTCAAGGTTTTGTCACCTCTCCAATACAAATTGTCACTGGTGCACGCCCCCAATCGTGAAAATCACTCGGAATTAGTTTGAAATTGAATTGAAATTTGTTTTCCGGCCAGTGGGGAAACGCGATCACGAGTTATATCGAACAACATGTAATTAATTTAATTCATTTAGTTTTTTCTGTGAGTTTCGGTTCTGCTCAATTGTTCTGCCCCCTCCCCCGGCACTCACTCCTCGAAATGAGTCAAATTCAGAGTCATGCCAGAATTAAAATGTGTCGACGATGGAAAAAAGCGACACAAGAAGCAAAAAATATTTTCAAGGTTACATTTATCCAAGTACTGGATAATTGGCATGGGTCCGGGATGGTGTTTGTGAGCAGCGATGGGTCCAATGATTAATGGAATTTTCATTATGTAACCAAAGTTCTTTATTTTTTTTGCACACAGCACGAACACATGTTCATATAAGCCGGCGAATCCCATCAAGAGATCCGTCAATTTCGCTCGTTTGGCTTGTTTTTTGTTCCCTCTCGTCAAAACTCCTTTTGTTAGGCCTCTGGATGGCTTTTCGTGTGTCTACTTTTCCTTGTCTTTTGTTCGCTGTGCGTTGATTCCGCACGCAAATCATCGCAAAACGACTCTCGCATTACATCATGCCCAGCAATTCGCTTCAAGTGTCATGTCTCATTTCAGTCATTCGCGTGATCGAAAGCGAACGGGCTGAGAAGAAGACAAACCATATGGATGAAACAATGTTCCATCTGAAGCAGGTTCTTCACAATTTCAGGTTTATCAC
The DNA here is from genome assembly GCA_000775305.1 of Belgica antarctica. Classification (NCBI taxonomy): domain Eukaryota; kingdom Metazoa; phylum Arthropoda; class Insecta; order Diptera; family Chironomidae; genus Belgica; species Belgica antarctica. The sequence goes on along the minus strand of JPYR01000629.1, from coordinate 26,033 downwards.
TCGCTACTCCATCCAGCGCTCTTCGTTTCAAGATCAAGGTTATTGTTTCGCAAAACAACGTGCACTAGTGGTAGTGTGTTCAGTTGCCCGTTCTGCTCTACCGATGCAATATGCATTCACAGTTGAAATGAATAGTCTCTGGAAATTTCCACCCGCCCTCCCCCGTTGCCATGTTTTTCACACGAAACGCTCCGTTGAATGACGTTAGAGATATCACGGGAGTGCATTTTCTGGAAAATTTTGAGTATCCACTCGAGCGGAAAAGAGAAAGAAGGGCCTGAATGGAAGGGTTTGGGGTGGCAGCAACGAACTATGCAAGGGAAAACCTCGGCAAGTCTATTCTAAGACGGAATACAAGGGAAGTGAGAGGTATTGATTAAAAACTCAAGGACTTTGATTGGATGAACGAAATGTCAGGTTGTAATGACTTTTAAGCTAAGTTCAAAACTCTTTCGAGATCAGCACAGAATCTTCCTGGAAATAACGACCCATCTGGTAGCCTTGTCAAGTCAACCTTCACATGTTTTAGCTTCGAAACGATACCGATCGCCCTTTTTGCTGGTTGCAGACAGCAATCCAGCCGTTTACATGTCAACTGATAACCACAAATGTAAGAAACTTTCCGAACCTTCGGAGAAGAACCATCGAAGATCTCTCAAACTGATTGAAACTAAAAAAAGGAACGAAAAGCGAGTTGAAAACAAAAGTGAAATTTTCCACTCGCTTTCGCTTCTCTGTGAGATGTTTTCTATAAAAATAAAATCCCCGCGAAGAGTGTCTGGCTGTAACTACTGCCTGCTGTTAGGCGTAATTTTCTTCCGTTTAAAAACAATTATCCCGATCTTAATTACAAAATGGCTGCCGTAACTCATTTCTGCCATTAATTGAAGGTTTTTGCTGATTTGATCTCTGTGATTGCATCATGCATTAATTGAGATGATTACAATTTGCAACAGAGTAAGAGCATCGTCGGAATTGTTCATTTTATCAAATGCGCAATTGTGTTCATAAACGTTTCGCCCGCAAATATTTGATTAAGGTACTACACAACAAGAAAGTAAACTCACCCTGAACACATTTTTCGTCACCTGAGAACGTTTCACCTTCACATTGTGGCTATTGTCACTTTCCACGTTGCTGTTAATTCAATTAATAGGTTTCTGTTTTCGCACTTCTCATCGACCAACTAGTATTATGATGTGGCAAACGCACAGCGGCTTGAAAGCAACAGAACATTTCGGCTCAACTGCGTCACAGGAAAATTTATTCGGAAAATCTTTTTTCTCTTCATTCTGAACGCCACGCCACTAATGTCAGCAGTCTTCGGCACAAAAACTGCTATGACTTTGAATTTCAAAACTTTGTGACTCACGAATGCTTCTTCTTCCACGTTCCTGGAGTTGGCCTGGACAAGGGAGCTTGCCGCACGAACGTCTGTGTTTGCTTTCAGGTCGCTGAGAAATGTTTTCGTTTCGAGTCAGAAATGTTTTGCGAAAAAATTTCGTATTTCGCCTTTGCCGTGAGCCGGGCGTCCAACACAAAAGAACAGAAAGAATAATAAAAATGTATAATCTTCGGTTGTATGTGATACATTTTATTCGTCTCGGGAAGCGAGTTGCCTGATGATCTTGAGCGCAGCGGTAATTCGTGATAGCTCACTGCCGATGTGACAAGGAATCGACTTTGAAAATCCAAAACGCTCCGCTTCCACCTCGTCCTTGAACTTGAATCTCATCATCTGGCAACTGCGTTCGGTGACGGAGTTTGCGCACACCCAAAAACTTCCCGCATATATCTGCCGCTATATACTCAACATAAGCACCAAGAAGAACATTCTTATATCTGTATCGATGTACAGTCTTGGCTTGTTTTCAATTTTGTAAATTAAACAACTTTTATCTCGACCTGGACTCTCGATCCCCCATCCATTCCCGATCGCAAATTTATCTATTTCCATTAAAAGCCTCAAATACACACCACAAAACTCCGGGGGGTTGGGGGGGATGGGGGTCTTGTTGCGGAACACAAACAATTAAGTTTTTTGCACGAGATCATCAGCGTGTGTGTGAAATCGGCCCCAATACAGTCGCGCGGAACCTTGAACTTGAAATTTTAAGCGTGTTTCCCGATGTGTGGGTGAATGTATCGAGCAAAGTTTCCAAGTATCACTCGCTGGCACGATAATTCTTGCTCCGCGTGATGGTGTTAGGTGGAAGACGAAAGAACAACACACCGCTCAATGTTTATAACATTGAACTTGAAAATAGAAAATAAAATCCATCCAGAGAAATGCTTAGCTCGGAAATTTGCAAACTTTATGTGTGTTTGAGATTTTAATGTCTCACATCAGCAAATTACTCCATGTAGGTGTAGAAAATTAATTGAACGAAATTGGAACAAATTTTAATGAAGCAATTCTGGTGGTGTAATGTGAAGACACGCTATCAATATTGATCAACAATCTTTTCTTCTTGTTCGGACAAGATTTTCTTGTTGATGTTTTTTAGTCATGAATCATGCCACGATGATGACGAATGATTGATGATTTTACGTCGCAGGAAATCTAGCGCGTTGAGTGTGTTGGTGGGAAAATTTAATTCTTCTTATTTGAAGCTGGAAAATTTCCATTGATGTGAGTGTGGAAAAATTTAACGGAAACTTTGAATTTGAATTGAGCTTTGAGGAATAATTTTAAGCTTTGAAGGAAAAGTTTTAGTGTGTCTTTGATTGAGAAATTCAAACGTTAGGGAAATTGAAAATCATTGAATCAAATTGCACTTTTGAAAGGGGTTTGATTGATCTTGATAATTGAAGTCGTTATGGAACTGTTTAAACTTAAAATGATCCTTGAAAGCTGCAAAACAAGTCCTAAAGCTATGTAACAAGTTCAATAAAAGTTATCGATACTTTCTTCCTTCTACGTGTTCCAGAGCGTTCTGTTGCCTCAAACAGCTTGTCAATGAATTATTAAAATGACAAATAGTGCTCAAATTATGTCATCACATTTTGCAGTTACAATTTTTCCGCCGTCGGCGAGAAAACTTCGACCCGTGACCCGTAATTATCAAGTGAAAAACGAACCTGTGTTAAAAGCTGGAATGCGATTTGAAATCTGCGAAAGAATTTAATTATTCAGTCGATAATTGTCAGGTAAGGGAAGTTCACAAAATGAAGCTATCAAAGCTGGCACGCTGACATGATGAATTGATTGCAGTTCACGGAGCTGAAAATTACAACTTTTGAATTGTTTTCACGAGAATGCCTTTTTAATTATTTTATTTTTCCTTTTCCAACTCGGAATTCTTTAAACTAACAGTGAAATTGTCTATTATTTATTGTTGAAACGGGATGGTGTTTTTCACAGGAAAGTCGTAAGCGTTTAACATGGGATGGGGTGGCATTGGGTGGCTAGTTGTCGTGGCAGTCCAATTAGCGGTCGGTCTTCTTGGCACGGGTCGAAGAATGTTACTTGTTGATGGCAGCAACCTTTCGTAAGGACTTCTTTAATTAAATAAAAAAACGTTTCTTAGCAACACGCAAAAAATTGTTTGTTTCAGAAAACTTTTCAGAATTTTTCATAATTTCTAATTAAATTCGTGTTAACGGGAAGATTCTTCATTAAACATGCCGCCAAACGAGAAGAAAACTAAGAAGTCAAAGAAAGGGGAAGAAGATGATCTCGACAGCGAGTTGACGGCCGTTGATAAGCAGTTCTATGAACTCACGATTGCGGACATCAACAAAAAGCTTGCACGACTGAGGGCGCACAATGTCAAGATTGAAGAGAAAAATGAAGAACTCGATGCGAAGATGAAGCAGATGGAAGAAGACCGTCAAGATGTCACTGCGTAAGACTTTTTTCGTCAAGTCCTTTCGTCAATAATTCCACTTTGATTTCAGTTATCTCAATCGAACGCTGCACTTGAAGATCAACACGATTCAGGAACTAGAAGACAAGCTGACGGAGCTGTCGAAGGTCCGTGGCGAGGAAAATGAAAGCTTCAAGAAGCGGATGAACGAGTGGGAAAACAAGTTCAAGATGATGCACGACAATCTTTCTTCCGAAATCAAACTGTTGACTGGAAAGTTGAACTCGATGGAAGAGTTCCGCTTGCAGCGCGATGATTTGATGGCCAAGTTCGATACTCAAGAGATGGAACTGAAAGAACAAGCTAAGAAACACAAAGCGATTTTATACGAAATGGAGCGCAAAGTCATCTTGGACAAGGAAAGAATGCGCAAAGACGTCGAAAACAAACTGCTGGAGCTTTCCACTGAGTTCACGAAGACCAGCGATTTGCGCGTTGCTGCGTCGACTCAACGGCTTGTCCGAGAGAACATTGCGTTGAACAACGACATGGACCGGATGATTTTTACCCAGGAACGTCTGCAAAAGGAGAACGAAGACATGAAGAAGAAGCACACCGAGATCACTGGTCAAAACGACGCCAGCTTGACTGAGAAAAAGCGGTTGATCAAAACTGGCGAACAGCAGCTTGAGATCATCAAGAACTTGACAGCTCAATACGAAGACGTACGTGATCAAAATGCGTACTTGGAGGAGATCAAACGCGGGCACGAAGTTGCAAGAAAGATGACCAGAGAAAACCGCGGTGAGCTGAAGGAGTTCAAAGAAAAAATCCGAATCCTTGAACAGCACATCCACGTCATCGATTGCGACCGCCAGCAATTGAAAAATGATACCGTCTATCGCCGTGAAGAGTACGAAAGAGTTTCAGGCATTATTAAATCCGTACGCTTGACCGTCAAGTCTGCAATTAAAGGCGACGGCATGCAAGACGACCCAGCTTTCCGTGAATTTCAGCGCAAAAATCTTCTTACTGACTTGTTGAACATTCTCAACGACTTGGAAAAGCACGGCAAGAAACCGTCGCTAGAAACGATTCCGTCAATTCAAGATTTCTACTCGCAAGGTGACCTGGGAATCATTCCTAAGGAAGACGCTGACACAATCATCCAGAACATCCCGAAAGTGAAAATCGATCCAGCTTTTGTCACACCATCGATTCAGTCTTTGGAAGTTTTCGAATTCGACGGCGACAACGTTGAATCTGAGAATGAAATGCTTGATCCAATAACAGCCAGTGGATCAATGCTGTTTGCCTCTGATGGCGACTCAAACGCTGACCAAGACAGTGTGGCTGCTTTCGAAGAAAAAGAAAGAAAATCCAAAATGCTGTCGATCAATCTGACAAAGAGTCTCGAACACGAATCAGAGAACGAGATTGAAATCGACGCGGACGAATCCAATGAGACTGTCCACAGCGTGGAAAAACCTGTTCAAGAAAAATCTCACGAAACTTTGGAACAAGACGATGAAGAGAAGTCTGAAAAGGCTGAAATTGAGCCTGAAAAGCCAGACGAAGAACAAACCGACGCTAAATCAACAGCAAGTGCAGCTGGCAAAGAATAAATTTAAATTTCTGAAAACTTTCGCTTGATTTTAATAACTCACCTGTAACTTTGATGACAAACGTACTGAAAAGCTGATCTCTGTTGAAAGTAAAGCTCGGAGAATGATTGAAACCTGCGTCGCTCTCTTTCGAAGTCGATGAAACGCTGCTGCACATTTTGTTGTACAATCGAGTGGATTTTACTTGCTTTGTGTGCAACTGGATCATGCACGATTGCGTTGATTTGAGGAACTTGATGTGTGACGAGATGCTTTTTAAGATAAGATTCACTGTAGAATATAGTTTTTGATAGTTTTTCAATAAAAATAATGAAATTTTAAGAATTCACCGTCTAAAAATCCGCCCACATTGGCCGCAAGGAAATTTGTCTTCAACTCCAGCGCTCTCAACCGGTGCCTTGTTTTCAGGCTCAACTGAAGCCTCATTTTTCTGCGCCGGAATTTTCTTCTCCATTTGATTTCTCGGCTTGTGCCAACGCTTGTGTGACGCCAAGTTCGCTGGGCAATTGAAAACTTTATCACACTCTGAACACCGATACTCGATGTGAACAATTCTACTGCACCGATGCTGTGCTAGCCCAAAAGCGTCTTCGTAGAACGATCGGCAAAGCTGACAAATGTATTTTCCGATTTTGTTCTCGACTAAAGCCAGCGCAGCTTTCGCTTCTTCTGTGACTTCAACAACGTTGAATGCCTGTGAAGGTTAAGAAATATTTTGATAACTTCACAAGCTTTTCGTTTTTTTTTTTTTAAATTTTTAAGTTAAGCTTCAATTCAATCTTAAAACTAAGCTTCAATTCAAGCAATTAATCCAATTTGTTTGAACTTACTGGATCAATGTCGCCCTTTCTGACAACTAATTCTTCTCCATCGTGAAGCTTTCGAATGATTGTCCCAGACACTGGACTTGTAGTTTCTTCATCAACCATCTGTTTTCTAGATTTAACTCGCTTCCTTTCACTTTTACTGCGGTTATTCGCAATGCTGGCGCTTCTTTTGTCTGACAAGTCAGGTAGATTATACAAGCTAGCATCAAAAAGCTTTGCAAATCCTTCCATCGCCTTTGAGTGGAGCTGCGGATCATCAAAAAAGCTTTTTCCATTTTCCAAGATTGTTTCACTGTCTTTAGCAGGAATTAATTCACTGAACACAACTGAATCTTCGTTCGACTCAATGTCAACGATTTCATCGGAATCGCTTGCTCCATGATCCGACAAATCATCCGTCAAATTACAATCACTACGGAAAAATTCATTTCTTGCACTACTTGACTTCAAAGTATCCAATTCGTTATCTGAACTTGTGATGTCGATGAATTCGCTTGAATTTTCACTAACTTTGACTTCATTGGAGTTCTTGGAAGTGCTTGGAACCAGATTTTCAACAGTGTTTTGAAAATATTTCTTATCATCAATTGAAATTGTGCTGGAAAACTGATTAATGTGGTTCAAGCTTTTGGCCATGTTTGGCTCTTCGTCTTCAGCTTCAAAACTTTTTAAATCCAGATTTAGCAGTTTCGATCGTTTTCTCGGTGGCGACGGAGTTGACGGTGGTGTCAGAACCGGTCTGTATCGTAAGTCCAGTGGAAATTCTCTTAACAAGAATCCTGGGTAGGGAACGGAGCTTGCACCTGACGACGTCGATGGGGAAAAAGAAAATCCACCAGAACTCATTTTTGCACTTTTAAATTCTCCTTTCCAGCTTTTGCACGTCTACATCCCTTAAAATCCCACGACAAACTGACGAAAAGAAAATCCTGAACAAAGTTTTCCCTCCGCCACCAGTTGGTATTCGTCTTTGTTTTATGTTCTGCACAAATCCATCGTCTCCACCAGCCAATACAAACGAAGTGGAAATATTTTGTGCTGAAAAGTTTTCACTCATCGAGATTCTCGACTGCGAGGCATTCATCACCCCTTCTACGCGATGGCACTGCGCATAATCGAACATAAAGTTGTAGGTTGGTCCAAATGCTGATGTGCCGCTGTTGTTGGAATTTTCTCGCTTTTCATCGCAATGGGAAAATCAATCTGCACAAAAATGTTCCCAGGGAAAGGTTTGTGCGGCAATCAACAAGTTGTTTGGTTCGCCTTTGTTTTTCTTTTCTATTCATTACATGTTACAGCAATTTGTCTATTTATTTGATTTATCGTTTACGCCTTCTTCTGAGTGTGAGTAGTTTGCGGGCGGTGGAAGGAGATGTGAAAATGTTTTCATCGCTAAATTCAATTTTCCAACTCGCTAAAATAATTACCCGAGGATTTGTTGATTTTTAATTCAATTAAGTTTGATTTTCGCTATTCAGTTCTAGTCATGCAAGTTAATACAAATTGTGCATGAACTTCTTTGGTGACGATATTGAGTGGGAACAAACAAAACTTTCTGTTAAACAATAATGTTTTACAGTCTAGAATCATAAACAAATGGAAAGAAAGAAATTCCTGCAATTTCTTAAATAAAACATTTTAGAAAATGATGTTCGAATCCTTCTTGATCCAGTTGAATTTTAGTATATATTTTTGAAGAAACGCGTTTTTTAAGTTTCAAGAAACAGCTTTTCCAATGCATGAAAACCTTAAAGAAAAATTAAATTCTTCCAACAAATGTGATGAAACATTTTCCTTTCTTTGTGCAAAATTTTTGTTGTCATTTCTCATGATTGCAACAAAGTCTAATCCGATTTTCTTTTGTTGGCGCATAAAGAAGCCTTAGAAGATGAAAAATCCATTCTCAATGCATTTTGTTGAGCTCGTGAGTTGATTTGAAATTAAATTATGGTTTAAAGCCGAGCGAATACGAGAATTCCTTCCACATGAACTTTTTAAACGCCGCCCATTCGTTGGGATTTGCTGGAAATTTTGATACTGTCTGATAATGTTGCCATGGTTTCCACTTAGCTCCATGTTGGCTGAAATTGTCAGGTTTTAACGAAAATTTGTCAGCTGTGTGAGAAACTTTAGAAATGTTGTAAATTTTCCATGAATTTTTCAGCCTCAAGCATCAAATCCTGGAAGTGCATTTTAAAATAAGTTCATCGATTCCCAACTGGAAAATTTGCATTTAAATTGCTGCATTCAATCGAGCTTAAATAAGCGTGTTTATGGCACAAAATTTTGTAATTTTAAACTTTTAAAATTATATCTCAAGTGTATTTAATTTAAATATATTACTTAGTCAAGTACCAGTTGAACGAAAATTGCCTATGCATACTAAACAAGGCTAATGGAATCTCGGCGCTGAAAACATTCGGTCTCAATATGTGGACTGTTAAGGAAGCAACAAATATCGCGGGGGTGGAATCATAAATTTATGATTAGAGTTCATTTATGCAAATTCAATGAATTTGAGCAATTTTCATTCACTTTTCTCACTCGACTATCGTTTGGTTGGAAAAATGTTTACATGCTTGTTCGACTGTAACGCTTTTCAAGGGTTTCCCATACACGACATTCTTCTGAGGGTCGTGTTGATCAAGAATGTCACCAGGCCTAGAAAATCTCGAGATAAGAAGTTTGAAAGAAAAATAATCTTCCAAGGGTTAGGTTTTTCAATAAAACTTATTTTGAAATATTTTCACACAGCTTGCACGCCGTTTAAGTGACAAAACCAACAAACAACCCCTTCTAGATTTATAAAATATTCAAAGTACATCATAATTCGGTTTCCGTATTTATGTTATTCAATCTTGAAAAGGCACTTCATATTATGCTCTCGTGAATACTTTTTTACACCAAGAGGGTTACATGCACCCCTAGCACCAGTTTATCTGGGCAATTTGGCTGCTGAAACAAAGTGCGCTGACGTTAGATGTAGATAAAAATGATTTTTCTCGACGAGGGTTAAGAAATCACTTTTCAAGAGACTAAATCAAATCAAAATATTGGCAACAGGAAGACAAACAAAGGTTTTGCTGTTTTTGGTGACGTTCTTTGACATTTTTCCGTGACGTTGAGAATTAGTTTGTCAGGAATTAGCTAAAAAAAATTAATTTCGCCGCTAACTCCCAATCAATTATTCAGGAGAATTTCTTTTTTCCACAGGATTTTACGTACTTCTTGGCCATGTAATCTCCTTCCATATGTTAATCTTGTCATTTAGGTAATTTCCCATTCGATTTGGAATTATCTTCCATTGTTGATCCCTCCTGTCTCACATGCCGAACGCAGCTTGACAAGTCAAAGAAGAAAAGCCGAAAATCTTTGACCTTTTGTGACGAAGCGGTGGGACTTGTCAAAAATGTCCTTCGAAGGCATTAAAGTTATACGTAATGACGAAATTTTTGGCCACAAAGACACTTCAAACAGAAGCGACGAAATCACTCAGCAGGAAGTAACCTGGGAAGAATCTTCAGATCTTAAAAAGACGATAACAAAGGACAACATCAATTTTTCCGATTTCATTTTTATTCAATTTTCTTCTGATCTATATTGGATTTTCCTTCCCTTTCAATTTCTTCACATGCAACATGCGAAAAGGTATCGTCTTTCGATCGAACGAACGGGAAATTTCAATAAGGATTACGCAATAATTTTCCTTCAATAAAGTCTCGTTCGTTTCATTCTCGTCTTTGATTGAATTTAAATGGTTTTGGGTTGAGCGAATTTCTATGAAACGGACGATTAGGTTCACGGAAAAGTGATTTCCCTTAACATGACACATGAAGACTTCCAAGGCATCGGCGGAGGGGTTGATGCACAAATAATTTGCTTCGTAAAAAAGGGAAATGAAAATATCTCAAGATCCCTGACTGATTATTAAGTACTTTTGAGAAATTATTTACGCATTTTTCTGATTTTTTAGTTTATGTAATGGGCATGCAGGGAAATTGGGTGGAAAAGTGTTGATTTTGGACATTCTTTCACATTCTTTGGTTTACAGGATACATTATCTTGAAGTCCACTGCCAATCTTTATTACCTGCAAACATTTGGTGACGCTATTTTAGTCAATGATTAGATAGCCCCACGATATTATATATATATATATCATCATTAGGAGTGTCACTAAGCCCCACGATATTATTGAGTTCCATAGAATTTTATTTTCACTCGCTGATTAGTCAAACAACAAAGCTGATCAGACTCGTGTGTCAAAAATCCATAGTTTCAGAGTGCTTGAAAGCGAAAACGTTTCGACGATAACACTTGAGAAGAAATCCAAAATTTGCGATAGACTTTTATTGACGCTTCAGCTCTGATAAGATTGTTCTGACAACTAGGTCACCTGCTGATGAGATTATGAAGGTAAAAATTCCGTTGATTAAAAGACGAAACTACCAGCTTGAATCAGGTGATGTATCATTGATAGAAGCTGTTCGAACAAGTTGTGCTTTACAAAATACCAGAATGTTTATAATTTTTTAGTGATTGCGATCCACGCTGATTATTTATTATTGGCCATGACGTAAAGTTTCTATAAACAGAAGTTCAATGATTCGTTGACAGATTTATGCGACGAGATTTGTTGCTAACTGGTAGCAGAAGATCACTTCGTTGTTGTCTCCAAACAAGGTGATTTCGGTGTCAGCTGGGATGAGTGGTGTGGCTGGGTCAACGGGAAGTTCAAGAGTGTATGACAATGTATCACCGGCAACCAATGGGCACGTTCCTAAAGTCAAGATCCCGCATGGATTGTTGGTGATTTCTGCTGGAAGCACTTGAGTGATTGTCGTAGTTCCGAAGATTCTAGCGCGAACACGTGGCATGATCGAAACCGATGCGAAGTTGGCTGTAAAGTCGACATGAGTGACTCCAGCACCGCCAGCCCGTGAAATCTGGCAAGGAGCTTCTAAGCAAGGGCTAAAGCGATCTCGGCCAAAGAAAACAGCGGTTGGCAACGGATGCCCGCCATCGCACTGACGAACCGGAGTTCTGGCAAATACAGCTGGCAAAACAAAGGCGATGATAGCGAGAAGTTTGAACATTTTGAAGAGACTGATAGAAACTGAATTATTTTGCCAAATGTTATGAGTTTTATAGCAAATTTCCTAGATCTTCAGACGGCGATTGCTTTGAGTGCCAATAAAAATTGTCAAATCGCTTGTTACAAGACTGATAATTTTGATTGTTGATTGTAAAACAAAGTCGTTCGAATAATGACAATTCAAACACAGAGCTGGTAACGCATGACATTTCAAAACAAAATCACTTTTTCATGGTGCGTTTAATCAACCATTGTCAAAAATTTATTTCAGAAAACTTTTCAAGCGACGACACGGGTTTGAAGTCTGTAGCAGAAAATGATTTGACCGTCGTCACCTTCAAGCGTAACTTCAGTGTCCGTTGATACAAGTGGAGTACTTGGATCAACAGGAATCCTCAATCCGTATGCAGCAGGAACGTTAGCGCTCAGTGGGCACATTCCTGTAGTCAAAATTCCGCATGGGTTTGCTGCGATGTCAGCTGGCAACTGCTGTTCAAAGTTGATTCCGAATACAGTAGCGCGGATACGTGGCAGGATTGTGTTGGTGTTGAAAGCGGGTGTGAAGTCGACGTAGGTGATTCCTGATCCACTGGCACGTGAAATTTCGCAAGTAGCTGCTGTGCATGGGTTTTCGCGGCTTCCGAAGAAAACAGCGATTGGCAATGGTCGGCCACCCCCACATTCTCGGACTGGAGTCCTGGCAAAAATTGCCGGCACGAAAACGAGGACTGCAAAAAGCTTGAACATGTTTTGAAGTGAAGTGAAGGTTGGAAACTGAATGATTTAAACTATTCTTCGGCTATATATAGCGAGAATTAACGTAAAACTATTTTGGCCAGGTGTTTATCAATAAATTGAACATCTGGCGCTGATAACAAAAGAACATTCTGCAACAAGTCACTGACTTTTCAAAAACTAGAAAACGATAAGTGACTCGATTGGCTTCCAATTAACGCAATCTTATCGGCGAAGATTCATCAAGCAGGTGGCCAAAACATCAAGAAAGTTATCACCACAACAAAGTTTGAACAACAGTCAGTTAAACACAAAGTATCAAGAAATTAATTTAATAGCGCGAAGGGTGAAAGATTTCAAATGAATTTCACTCTTCTCGGAAGCATCGATTTTCCGGCTCATTAAACATTGGCTGCGTTGTAAATGATTGGTGCTAATTAGGGTGGAAGAAACACGCTTGTTTGCGTAAAGATTTTTATGAATAAAATATCAACTTTCCAGGGGGTTTTGTGGGTTTAGTTAACAGATCACTACCGTTTGATTCTAAGCCCTGAAAATAAGGATAATTTACGGCAACATGACCATTTTTTGATTCAAGAGGAGTTGAACAAACATAATGATGCTAAAAGTCTTCCCTTCTTCATGACTCAAGGTGGCAATGAAATTTTCCTTCAAATGCATACCTTGCTGATTGTTTAAATTGTGTGCGGTTTTGACGTTGCCATGTAATCCGATACAAATTTTGACGGTTTGATTTTTCCATTGCAAGTAATTAAACCGATAAGACTCACAAAAATCGCAAATATTTACCATTGAGATCCATTAGAACACATGCCGTGTCGGAAAATAGCTTCAAATCCATTATCACACGAGAAATGTAATTCAATCTTTAAAATTTCTCTGTGGGATGAAATAGCAGGAGATTGAGACATGTGAAAACGGAAAATCAATAACCGGAGAGATTGACGCGTAAGTGATAAGATTACGACAGTCTTCACAATACGTTTCGCACATTTGTCATCAACAAAAAAGCGCGCCTTGGAAAATTTCCAGTGAAATTGAATCAGGCATCGTATATCATCTTAACATTGTTAGAGTTTCTACATTTAGAAAATCCGCTTGATCTCTACGCTTTAAGATCCATTGATGTGTGGAAAACTTAATTCTCGTCTCTTCTTGCCAAAATTGCGTTGAAAGACTCCGAAGAAAAGCTGTGAAAACATAATCCAAATGAACTCCAAGAAATTTCCTTTCTTGCTTCTTTTCAAATGTAATTTAATTATGGCTTCGTTGAAGAAAAACTTTTCGCTGAAATAATTTTTATCGCGTGGGTTATGAGAATTAGTCTCTTGACCTTTGATTTGCAGGCTGTAATTACAAAATTTGCACTTCTGCATGTTTCCGTAGGAAAATTCGATTTGAAAATGTTTTAAAGACAGACTTTTCAACTTGGTGAAAATGAAGTCACCAAGAAGTATCTAAACAAAAAGGATTTGCAGTTGTCCAAACAGGAAAAATTACACATTTACCACATCGTTAAAAACACTTCACATGGTCAATCAAAGAAGAAAATAAAAATAATTCCACGAGTATACAAAGCAAAGGAAATATTCAAGTAAAATGTAGCGTTGCTTCGAGATATTTTTAAATCAAAATCATAGAAACTTGTTCAATTATCCCTTCATCTACCGGCAAAACCTTGACCAAACTGCCAACTCAACGTAAAGGATAATAAAGGATGAGAAAGACAAAAATATTTTTACGTCTTCTTTTTTCTTCCAATTTTTCCATCTCTAGAGACGACAAAGCAATTTTGACCGAAGTCTATTACGTTAAATTGAATTGATGTTCGTCTGGAACATGCTTTCGTGAAGTAAATTGAACAGGGTTGGAATTTGTTGGAATTTCTCATTTTCTTTTCCCTTCTTAATAGCTTCAATGGGGTCAATTATAATGACGTAACAATGGAAACATTTTCATTACTTTCTGCACCTACTTGAACAGATTAATTGTCGGAGTCTCGATGATGAACTGTTTGCGGTATGACGACGTCGGAAATTAATAAATCTGCTGGCTGGTGTCCACGCTATGGCAACGGTGAAAGGTTACAGAATTATTTTCTAATTGAACTTTAATGAAGTGCCTGGGTGAACTCATAGATTTTGTAACAATATCAGTATTTAACAAGTGCAAAATGTGACTTGTCAACACGACATAACTTTGACTTTCCTGACGATATTACATTTTAATAAACTTTTTTTTAATAATCATTAAAGAATTGTTGCTGAAACAAGGCTATCAATTAGAATCAAGAATTTTAATGAACTGAAATACTTGAAACGACTTCATCGAATCGTTTTTTGCTTTGCATCGGATTTTACCGGAACGTTTCATAAAATATTTTCCATCAAAAGCATTTTTAAGACCGATTATGCATGAATATTTAACGAGAATTTAATGTGTCTCTGCCTGCACGGATTGAAGCTAAAGGAAACAAAGCCCCGCTTTGCAAATGCTGGTGAACGGAGACTCGCAGAAAATATTTTGCATGCATCAGAAATTCATTTTACGCGTATGGAAAATCGATAGAGTGAAATTTTCCGATACACGGCAGAGCAAAAGCTTATGAAGAAACTTTTGGTAGTTGTACTTGTTTGATCTAACGTTAAGCGATGATGAATATCACGATTTTGATTTTAAGTTCGATCACTGCAATAAATCGTGGAAAATTTCCAAACAAAAGCATTTTGAGCAAACAACGTCTGCTAGCAAAATTTATTTTGTTATTCTAGCCAGGTGTTTGACGCAGGTGTCAAAAAAGCTAGAGATTGAAGGTTTCAGGAAATGTTGCAATCAAAATCATTTTGTCTTTTCATGAAATCATGATCATCACAAGCCCATGCAATTAATTGGGCTTCTTATCAAGTAAGGTTAATCAAGATTTTGAAGTTAAGTTTATCTCAATGCTCTAGATCTAAACCGTGACTATAAATAACGTTGAAACTTATGTCTGATGTCAGTTACAATTCACTCATCTATACAAAAGCAAAAGCAGCCATGAAAGGGTTAATTTTTCTAGCCGTACTGGCTGTTTGGAGTCCTTGCGTTGAAGTTTCTGCATCAGTAAGCAACTTTATTACACATTTGAGCTTCGTTTAATGAAATTCTTTCGAGCAGTTGGAAGTGCACTACCTTCGGACGGTCAACATGAACGACACAAGCGACTTGTACAACTACAATCTGAAGGAAGTGGAAAAACTGAACGAAACTGCTTTCAGAATTTTTGCTGATGGAGAACTGTTTGTGCCCATTGATAATGCATGGCACGTAAGATGAAATTCACCAAACGAAACCATTTCAAGCTCAGAACCGTTTTTCAGATGTCAGTGCAAGTTTTCCGCAGCGAAGAAGGAAAGGAAGAATTCGGCGAAAAACCTTTCATTTCGATTCAAAAGAAGAAAATCTGCGACTTCATGAAAACTTCTTACAAAGACAGACTTTATCCGCTACTTGAAGGTTGTTCTAACTTACCTAATCCTGATGAATGTCCAGTCAAGCCTGTAAGCAATGACATGGCAGTCAAAAGTCATAAAACTAACTTTATTTTGTTTCACAGGGAAAGTTTTGGATCAAGGGCTGTCTTTTCAACGGTCAGAAGTATGTGGCAATGGGCAAACCTGGAATGTACCGACTTGACTTGTTTGTGTCGCAAGATCACGAAGAAAGCCACATTACTAAGATGGGAATCAGTGTCTACGTGTCTGTAACACAAACTGAGTGAACCTTGAACTAAACTGGAAACGGCCAATGTCAAATTAATAATTTAATAAATAGCACAGTTCTGTAATGTCAACTCGTTACATCTTTCACTCGATCATCTTTGATCCCCAACAATCGTGACTGTCAGCAAGATTTTAAATAGTTAGTGATCAATTAGGGCTTGTCGATGATTCACAATATTCTCCGAAGAACGTTTGACTGCATCGATCAAGTTCATCGATTGATTCAGATAAGGCGTGTCAGCAGGTATGTCAGGCCACTGAAAGAAAGTGATTTGCGATTCGTTTGTGGCGTCTGCCGTTATCTGATTTCAGAAATTGATTTTTTAATTAGAGATAAACATTTTACCGGGAGCCTCATTTAGAGAAGTCTTTTGATTCATTTCAAAACAAAGTGTCATAGTGAAGATCCGCACAAAACTCTCTGCGAATTTAAATCAGAGTTTTTGGTTTGCAAAATGGTTTTGAAGTTGTTTTTGGTGGTTTGTGTGGTGGCACTTGCCGGAGATGCAAATTCCTTAAGCTTGGACAATCTTCAGATTGCGTTTGAAGACTGTGGTAAACTTTACGGAGTTAAAGTGTTGAAAGAATGAACATTTAAAGACCATGATTCTTGTAGGAAGCCAGTTTGAGTTGCTGAACTTGTCATTTTCTTCATGCAGCAGTCTTCCTTGCGGTGTGAAAATAGGTTCATTTAAATTATATTTCTAGTGCTCTTTGAGGCACGAGTTAAGTTAGTTTATTTTATTAAAAGTTTATTTAAACAATCTTAATCTTGAAAAATGTAAAGACTTTTTAAAAATGACTAGCAACTAATTCCACTATCAACAGGAAATTTTGTGACGGTGACTGCAGAATTCGATGCCAGCAGTAAGTATCAACATTATCAACATAAGATTAGTCATAATTCCTAAAATAATCCCTTCTTATCGGCTAAAATCTATTTTTGAAATGCTTCATTGCAGATTCTCCATATTCTTTTAATCTAATGAACTTCGAGGCTTCGTGGATTATCGACAACATTGAGCTGAACGGTTAGACGAACAGAACGAATATTTTTGACCGCTTTGACGTATATTTTTCGTTTTAGCGATTGTTTGGCCGAACTCTTGTGAAAACTCATCAAATTGCCTGAACACAAAGACGTCTGGTATTTTGGAATTTTCGTCGAACATTTATGTGCCGGATACCCTGCCAAAGGTAAGGAATGTCTAAACATCGGAGAAGACACGAATTTCACCTTTCTCTTATTTCAGTTGGTTGGCGTCTTGAGTTTCAAGTCCAAAAATGGCTACGGGGACGTCTTGCTATGCTACAGAGTTCCAGTCAGTATCAAATAATCACGTCATTACTGATCACTTGCGTGACAGTCATGATTCATTTTATCGCAAAGTGTGGGCGACAATGTTCATTATCTTATCGAATAAATACTCCTTATAAATACAACAAGCATCGAGAAGCTTTGGACACCTGTTTAATTGCAGATCGTAATTTTGGTGATAACGCCACCTTCGCTGGTATATAAACTCGGGTTTGAAGCAGAAGGAAATCAGTTCGCACGTTTTCACATGTTCAGTTCGCATCTCAAGCCAAGAAAAATGTTCAAAATTGCAGTTATTGCTTTCGCACTCGTCGCCGCTGTTTCGGCAAGAACATCGCCATGCTCTGAAGGAGCAAGTGCCATGCCATTAGCAGTCAGAATCAACACATGCCCAGACAACAACGCTATTTGCCGCATCATTCGAGGAACTGCAATCGAAGGACAGATGGACTTCGTTTCACGTAAGTTTCTGTTAATTTAATTGTGTGAAAAAAGTTTACAAATGATTTATTTCAATGATAACAGCATTCGGAGCCACTGCTCTGCGCCCTCACATCACTGCCCACGCTATCGGAACTACTGTGATCTATGAATTGCCAGCTGACCGTGCTATCGGCTGCGACTGGATTATGGGAACTTCATGCCCACTGTCCGAGGACGAATTCGCAACTTACTCCTTGAATATGCCAATCACTGACCAGTACCCGCTCATCCCATTGATTATTGAAGTCAGACTTTTCGATCAGAGCGACAATCTTCAGTTCTGCGTCAGTATTGAAAGTGAAGTGGTCGCCAACTAAACCGAAAATCGTCCGAAATAAACTCAAAATATTTATCGCATTTAAATTTATTTGTTTTCAATAATTTACTTAAAAGTTATCTTATTCTATTCTTTGCAACTGACTTCGCAGCATTCTGGGAACGAAAGCTCGATGTTGTCTTTGTACTTTCTACACTTCTTGAAAGTTGTATACGCTACACATCTGTGGAGAGATAAAAATCGTGAAAAGATTAGTGACGTCAATGACCGGCGCATAAATTTGTAGATCGAGAAAGTCACAGCGTTGAATGTTGCGCGATTATAAAGCACAAATGTTATGTCAATTTTTCTGGATATCCCCGGTTTGCTACTAAACTTGTTTGGTGATTTTAGCAGGGATCCAGAGCGTGACAATTCAGGGTCAATGCTTGGTTTAATAAATCTTTATCAAAGGCAAGCGTGTTGATACCTGTTTTTTCACGGAATTGAACGAAAACGAGAAAAATCTACGCAGTTATTCAAAAAAAATTCCAATTCAATTTGTTGTGCTTGTCATTTAGCATCTTTTATGACTCAGAAGAACTGTGAAATTCCACCAAACGATTCGCAAAAATTCTTACCCATTAACTTGCAGGGAAAAGTCTGTTTTACACCGCACTCTTCGGCACTTTCCGTCGTCCGAGACTTCTGTGCCTGGCAGCAGCTTCAATCCATCGTAAGAACAGACGTCTATGCAGGTCCCGCTCAAACAATATTGTTCTTTGGCGTTGTCAACGTATCCTATAGAAGCTTTCGCGGTGGAAATGATAAAAACTAGTAGCACAACCGTTATTGACTTCATGGCGTTTTCTTTGTCGTGTCTTCACTTGTCGGTTGTCAAAAAGAAACTGAAACATTTACTCAAAAATCGCCTCAAGTCATCTGCTTTCGTGCGTCACACAACAGGAACCAGGCTTGACTTAATAGGACTGGTTTTTGTTTTCGCCAATGGGGTAAACGATACGAGACTATTTTTAGATTCTTACTTCGTTTTATTTTGGGACAGGCCGAGAATGCAAAACACTTTAAATGGATGCAAATGCAAAACTTTCAATTTCTTCTTAGACGATTCTTGCTGGAACTTCGAAGCACATGATGTCTTTGTTGTCGTTCTGCAATGCCCAATGCACGACGAGCTGAATCTTGGGGTATGCTTCGAGAACTTTGAACGAGTTGCGGTAGACGTAGGTCTTGCCCTTCTGCAATGGACACGAAAGCTTGTTGGTGCCGGTTTCGTCGTAGATGTTGTTGCAAGCGCTGGTGCCATCAACCCCAACGAATGGGAATGGGAAGTTTCCAATATATGCTTGCACGTGAGTCTTCAACTGCTTGACTATGAAAAAACAAATTCAATAACATTCTAATCAAAAGCTTGACGTGTTCTTACGGTCTTTCTCGGGTGTAAACTTCAGAGTGATGACGGCGTCAGTTTTTCTCTTAAGCTTACAGACTCCACCTAGACAATTTGAAAGTGAAACTTCATCTGTCTTCAGTTGACGAAAGCCTGCAATGCGATGGTTGAATAAATATTTAGTTAAGAATTGTCTGAAAATAATGAAAGAACAGCGGTTGATGTGCATATTTATTCAGATCTTGCGAGTAATTGTTGAAACAAGAGGAATTTTGAGTTGAAATCCAGTTAAAATATTGACTAGTGCGTCATGTTTCGACTGACAATGAAAATTTACAGTCAGTTTGAACAAGTTTTTATACATTTCGCTACAGTTAAACTCAAACCAACAATTTTCTACATTTTTAAATTATTCAATCAGAGACGTTTGTCGTATAATCTGCCAATGAACGTCTTAGCAAGAACCTGGACTTCTTGAACACTGCTTCAACGTCATTCACCGAATAACAAAGGCATTGGACTAGTGCCAATGTCAAAAAGGTTGAAATCCGATGTCATGCTCAGTTGTTGAACTTCAATTCATCGATTCAACGATTGATTTTTGGAACTTGTTGTTTCACATTACGATTTCAGTGAAGGTGATCTTCAAACTTTGTTTGATTATTGACTTCATCTGCGTAATCAACTCTACTCTGAACAATTCAAACTGAATAAATTACGGTCGGTACACCAGCAGTTTCGAAAATGAACGCTTTTGCGAAATGCATGGAAACAGACAGAAACGTATTTAACGTGTGACATAAGATTGGGTTCATGCGAAGTTATCAAAACACGCTGCATTAACCGAAAGCATTTATGCGCATATTTACCTCTACATTGGCGAGTTTTCGTTTGTGCGGAGACGGTGATGGCCAAACAGCCCAAAATCAACAAAATAGCCACCTTAATCATCGCTAAACGTTTCTAAAATTTCAAATGATTTAGCTTGAATGTGTTTCAACAGCACCAGAACGTGTCAATCAATTTATTAGCATGTTGATATCTCGTTCGGTTGTCTTAAGTTTAAGATTTACGGTCAAACTTTTATTTCAATACAATTCTTAACAACCGTTGAAATAGAAAGTTTGTTGGACGCAAAATTCGCGTAGATTAATGGAAGTTTGAAAAAACTTTGGAGTTGATCTCACTTTTTCACAGCTTGAGCCTATGTCTTACTAAATGAAGTTGTTAAATAATACTGAACCGACTTTTTTGAATGAGAAAAACTACACGCGATGTGTTCACACTCTCTCCCGCTCGTACGATGCAAACACGTTTGCCTTTTGTGAAATGATTTCAAGAGTTCGGCTTAATTTATACGCTGCGGAGCCCTATGCCATTCCAAAACAAGCTAACTGTGAATCTAAGAATTTTGATCTTGTTTGGAATTTTCACTGGTATCGATGGCAACAAGTCTTATGCAACTCCAGATAAAACAAAACACCGAGAACTTAGAATATCACGTTTCGAAAACAAGAAACGAAAAAGAGAAAGAAAAGAAACGCATGTGAATGCTTTCCAACGGAAGGCCTGCATGTTAAAGCAACAAGTCTGAACAGTTGCGGAATTAGTTGGGAGAATTGTATACTTTTAATGGTGATTTAAGTGTGATGTTAACTTTAGGAAAGTGCTTTTACAATTATAGAAACGAAGGTTGGTGGTGAAGATAAATGTTTTCTTATCGGGGTATTGACGTCAGAATCTTGAACTATGGAAAATAAAGTTCTTCTTGGTTTTGGTAAACTAAAGCATCAAAAAGCTTAGACGAATTATATTAGAAAATAAATCAGTTTCTTAAAAAAATGATCTTGAAGAAATCTTCATAAATCACTTGTCTAACGAGAATCATGCAAGAATTTTTAACGGACAAAATTTCAAATATTCTTCAGTCTCGCAGTGTCGCTCGAAACTGACAATCGCGCCTCAAAATCTCCCTGAATTCGAGTAAAGTTGATTCGTGCAGAACAGAAGGAAATATAACATAAGTGAAATTAAATGGCTTTAAAAGACAGATCCCTCGCGAAAAGTAATCAGCAACT
The DNA here is from genome assembly GCA_000775305.1 of Belgica antarctica. Lineage (NCBI taxonomy): Eukaryota > Metazoa > Arthropoda > Insecta > Diptera > Chironomidae > Belgica > Belgica antarctica. The sequence goes on along the minus strand of JPYR01000629.1, from coordinate 4,615 downwards.
GTAAACACTGCAGTGTCGTCCGTGTGTCGACTGCAGGAATCCATCAGAGAGCCGTGAAAATGTAAGCCAGGCCCGAGAATCGACGATATAAAATTTTCACAGCAACTTTTCAATTAATTTGCATCGAAATCGTTTTGCAATTGAAACTCAAGACTATTGTCGGTCGTTTCCGGGTTCAGAGAAACTCGCGAGAATCTCGGTGTCATTTACTTGTCACAATTGTGTTTTCGCAATTCCTGTGAAGTTATGAAAAGTTCTAAAAATAGCGAAAACAAACCAGCAGAACTGAAAATAAGTCTTTCGCGATGTTTTCTCACCGCCTCCGTCTTCCTGAGCCTGTCGCTCGCCTGCCCTACGTTTTCTCTAGCACATCGCGGATCGATTCACATGTCCAACTTCTATTGCCGTGTTCCATAATTAATTCGACATATTTGCACCGAATCGATTTGCAATGATTCATTTGCGAACTTCTGAGCTAATCTCAATTCCTCTTTCGGTTTTTTTTAGATAAGATAATAAGAAGTGATATAAAAATGACGGCGAGCTACGGACGCGACCCGCTGGAGGGTCTCTGGAAGGAGATTCTCGACATTCACTGGCGCTACATGGAGACCGAAGAGAGTTTGGCGAAGATCGACGTACGGAAGATGCTGGAAGGCAGACTGAAGGAGTACATCAGCGTCGTGTCGCATGACCGCAAGTTCTTTCTGCCGGAAACTGAGCATGTCCTACGCAAAAGCATCACACAGATGAGCAATTTTTCAGCGTTCAAAGGCGCTGATGGCTTCGAGTCAATTAGCCATTATGCCAACAACTTGTTCACGAAGCCGTGGCGAAAAGAATACCGAGTCATCAAGGTAAGTCGCAATTACACAGCGCATTGACGATTCTTACACCTTCTTGCCATTTTAGATGTACTCGGGGTTCTATCAGCATGAAATTCGAAACAATTTGATGGATGCAGAGAAGTTGTTCATCGCAATGGGCTACAAACTCCTGCCAAACCAGACGCTCGTGTTGGACGGGCCCATTTGTCCGGATCAGGTGACAAACGTGAGTCGTGACGCCCTGACGGCTTACGTCGAGTGCCAAATTATGAAGCAAGTAAACACGGAACTTGCCACAATGGGTCTGGCGACCGGATGGCTGGAGATCTTCAACTTCCGCGAGTGTCACATCGGTGACTCATCGCAATCTATTAAAGGCCTCTCCCAGATCATCCAATCACATCACAATCACATGATGCGCAAAGGTAAGCTAGCTGCCTATTGATGCTAAAACTCATTCGCTTCACACGCTTAGTTGATTTTAATTTCTTTATCGTTTCTTTTGCTCATTTTAGATCCATTTGCTTTGCCCGCACGGCCTTTGCCACCAGCAGCTTCATCCTCACACCATCACTATCAGCAACCGCACCAGATTCCAATGTGTAGCTCGCATTGCAGCATCCATCCATACAATCACAATCAAGCGCCACCTTCGCCGCTGCCAAATTCATTTTACAATCCGTCAGCCTACACTCAAGCACCGCCCTGCTCTGTGCACATGCAAAACAACTTCGCGCCGCCGAACGGCTTCTACCAGCCACAACAAAACCTTCCACACTCGAAATCACTTGACCAGTATGACGAAAAAATGCTCCCGAACGGAAACATACACCATCGACTGTCACTAGATCACAATTACAAGATCAACCCGCACTTGTCACCTTCGCAGCAGCAGGCGCCGTTCGATTGCATCGACTCAATCGCATTTAATCATCCTTACAATCAGCCAAACTCCCGAAGCCCTTTACCTTACAATTTATCATCAAATATAGGTCATCACATGCCGCCAGAGCAGCAATACTACCCACCTATGGACCCAGCCGTAAGATACACACAATATCCACCGTCGCGACAGGTGTACGCAGACTTCCACAATCAGCAGCTGCCGACGCCAGTGCTCGACTACAACTCAAAACTGTACGAGTTCTCTGATTCTTCATCACCGGCCATGCCCGAGAATGAGCTTATTTCGTTTGGAACGGAACCGTCGTCAAGGATGAAGCCGGCAGAAGTGAAACTTCGCAGCAGCCTCAAGAAAAGCACACAAAGCACCTCGGATAGCCTCGATTTGGAGCACGAGTTGAACGAGCTTAGAGCTTTAAAGCGCATCAAGTCTATCACGCCATCAAGCACAAGTAGTGACAAAGCACGCGACGGAATTGGAAACTACCAGACCTGGGACTACGTCTACAACAACCTCGAGAAGGAGACGAGTTCGAAGAACATGGCCGGTAACCATGACGACAAAGTCGCGGCCGAGCTGCAACTAGAAAACCTGAAGATAACGTCGAACGGCCACGGCCCACCAAAACTCCACCCGAAGAGTAACGGCGTCGCACACCGCATGCCTGAGACATCGGCGAGATCGTCTGGCAATCACTCTTCATCAGTACAAACTAAATCGCGAACGAAATCAATGTCAACTGCAACGGAAATGAGCAATCACGAGCACAAGCGCACATCATCTGTACTGGAAACGGGCAGTCGAAGCAATAATAACATTCAAAAGCATAAGCCACCAGTTCAGCCTCAAATAATCGTGCCGCTCGGTCAGTGGAGTTGTCGGTTCTGCACGTTTCTCAATCCCGACGAGAAGCGAATCTGTGAGATGTGCAGCAAAAGCAAGGACTTCTTCAACGACTCCGACAAGAGTCCGGCAACGGCGACCTGTGTCTGAGATTTGGGCCCCGCAGGGGAGTTTTAAGGTTGTTTCCGTTTTACTTTTCAATACAAAATTTGTTTAGCAAAAAAATGTAAAGATTTCTGGAGCTCGGGCGGTGC
>JPYR01000628.1:29698-43737 GCA_000775305.1 Belgica antarctica | reverse complement strand
TCGACCATGACTTCCGGTTCGTGTTCATTCACAACTACGATCGGACCAGGCCACTGAGATTTGGGTAACGTGAAGAACGAAGGACAGTTCCACCAAAGCACACAATCTTTGATCTCGTGAGGCAACAAGCCGCGAGATATAGATCCTTCTCTCAGACTTTTCCTAAGGAACCCGAACTCATCTGACTGCTCGTCGACCACGACATCAAACATAACTTCATCGACAACGAATGAATTGCACAAGATAGCGGCTGTCTCAAAGAGCTCAGCTTCGTTGTAGTCAACATGCGACTCATTCAGCACCACATTTTTCTCACGACTGGCTTCCTGAGCGACATACAGTCGCGTACCGTTCGAAACATTTGAGCCCAGCTCATTCACTTCCAGCTTAAGCGGAGTTTCAACCAGAAATTTGCCATCATCAGTGTGAAACGTCGATGATTTGAACAGTTCTTCATCGTACGTTCTTCAAGGGGTCCAAAGACGGAACATCAGACTTCAATTTCTTCACATCCAGCGTTCTTCAAGTTTTCTTCGATGCTTCGTCAGTAGAGACGGGCGACACAAAATAGAAAACCCATCTCAACAACTTCGACGATGGTCTTCGAGCTGTGTCTCGGATCTCGCCAAACGACCACCCAACCAAATCCGTGTTAAAAAGATAATATATGAAGAATATTAAGATATAATGATAATTCATAAAGATATATAGCAGATATAAAGAACGTCCTTTCGGCCTGCGATATAAAGTTTGGGCATCAGCGGAGTGAATATCCTGCGAGATTGCCCACGATTCGATAACGAGAGTACTGCTTGGAACTGTTTCCACAGAAATGAGAACGAAACAGCACACTCAGGGTTTTTCATACATTCCAGAGGTCCCGCAATGGACTTGGAGCTTTCTTGTGTACATGTTACGTGACACCAGCGTGCCGAAGCCTTTCATCAGCAAGCAACGTGTCTTCGCGCATCTAGCCTAAGTCTTTGTTGCTATACTTATGACTTTGAAGTTGGTATCGCTACCGAATCAAGAAGGCCCTACATAACGTGGTAATCGCCCTTGTTGTCAGCTACTTCCACTTGTTGCAGCTCACCAGAAAGTTGTGCTTTTGACGACAAAAAGCAGTGCAGGCGTCTGGAATCGGAGACCGTGAGCCATATGCGTTGTGCGAGTCATCGGCGTCGGTTGAAACGGTGGTGTAGAAGGGCTGAGATGAGAAGCTGAGGTGGATGGTGCGTTCGATGAGATGCGGATTGAGGCCATGCTACCGGGCATAGGTGAAGCCGGCCGACTGCTGCTTCCGTCATGGAGCAGTGTGTGGTGCCTTCCAGTGCACCCAGAAACGGTGCAAGCGTACTTGCTTGTGCAAGTACGGATTTGATGCTTGGTGCTGTAACACCGCAAACACAATTTATGGCAGCGGCAAACATCCTTGCGCTGCGGCACCGTCATATCCTTGAACGTCGCACATTCCCAGAGATAATGCCTGATTTGCACCACCACAAACACATAGGTGGTTGCCGGACGGCGCTTTCGCTGCCACTTGCTAGCAGAACTTTTCGCGGCCTTTTGCCGACTTTGTATCCAGAAGAGGTCTAGCATCATCGATGCTACTCCCAGTGATCCTCAAGAAACCACCTTGAGGTCACCCCATTTTGGTTCCTCCCTTCTTGACGTGCTTTCTTCCATTCGAGCTCGAGCCTCCCTTGTGGAGACATGTCAACACCATGTTGACGACGAGAAAGTTGGAGAAATTGTCACACAGGTCCATTTGATAGCCGATCTTCCTCAGTGAAGTCAGCTGTGACGTAAACATGTCGAGAACGCGGCGCAACTCCGAAGCCGAATTTATTCGTCATCGCTTCAATGCCGGTCAAGATCTCCCAATGATGCTGCAACAGTTTGCGTTTGTCGTCGTATCGATCTACAGGTGCCTTCCATGCAGGCTCGTAGGTTTCTTCCGACTCGACAAATTGTTGAGTGGATTGCTCATGCTTGGAATTGTCAAACATCGAACTCCAAGTAATCGAAACTTCAAAATGTTTGAGTATATGCTCCGATTTGTGAATCACCGCTTCAAAGGTGGCCTTGAAACTTACAGTAGGTTCCCGTCAAATTTGGGAAGGTCAAGCAACGGCAAGCGCACCTGATTGGTAAATTTCGATCCGTCTCGAGAGCTGTTGTTGGTCGATTGCACTGCCGTCGTCAGCAGTGACTGCGCATTGATAAGGTCATTAATGTCTGCTTCAAGCTCATAATAATCTTCATCATGTGCAGCGATCTTCGCTGACCATCTTTCTTCTGATTGTTTATCGGCTTCGGACTCTCCAAACACGGAAAGAAGATTTTCATAATTTTCTTGAATACGCTTGTTGGCTTCCTCGAGGCCTTTCAGTCGTGGGCTTAGTCTTGTAATTGACCTTGCGCCTGTCGCCCATCTCCAGATTCAACGTACTCGCTTGTAATCTCCAGATAACCTTTCCTTGAATCTTTGGCATTTTCTTTTTTAGCATTTCCATTTCACCTTTCAGACCGCGTTTCCTGGCAAACTCCGGCTCGAGTGACCAAAAAAAGGTGATCTGAGGACTGGTAAATGCAAATGATGTTGAGGAGGTGGGGCTGAGATGGTGAAATGGAAGATGAACGAAGACAGCAAGCGATCAGATTTCAGATCTTTATTGGTGTGCTTAAACCCTCATCGGGTGTCTATTAAGCCTGATCGAAGTTGTCCTCGCAGAGAGCAGCAGAATGTTCGAGGCAGCAAGAAATGTTCGAACCCTTTGCGCCAACACTTGAACTCTACACTTTCTCCCAGTACAATTGTTGTGATGGCTCTTTGGCTTCTTAAAGAAATGATTGTGTTGTGGAACTGCGGAAGAATGTCTCACCTCGAGCGGCGGATATCGAACTGACCGATAAGACGGTTTTGGTCAGAACGTGTGCAAAATCTGACGACTCCGTAACTGAGAGCGCGTAACCGTTACCACCACATCGACCACGGCGGGTGCGACTGATAAGAGAATTCAATCGCAGTGCCGGTCGGCACAGCTGCCCTTTTCGGCAAAATTCTACAAAGTAATTTTCTTTACCGAAAATGAGATTGTAAACCATTTTGGCCACTTTTCCTTGACTTTCGAACATCGATGTCAGTTCAACCGATTTTCCGTCAGCAGTGCAGCCGCGACAATTATTGAACGCGTTATTATATGACATCTTTGAAGTGAGTGTTCAAAGAACTAAGAGTGAAGACGAACTGATCCATTAATAACGAAATCATAATTGTATGGAAGTGTTACATAGGCTTGGTCACACTACTTCTGTTCAATTAGTGAAATTCAATATCTGCAGCGTATTAAAATTATTCTCAGTAGTTTGGCATAACGATGACGGATTTCTTGTGTATACAAAGCATCGGTTCAAACATCTTAGCTTTTTAAAAACTTATAGAAATGCTTTGAATTAAAAAAGTGAAATTTTATGCCCGCACTTCACGTGAAACCACACCAAGTCGCGAAAATATTGTCACAAGACGGTAGCACTGCAAATAGATCACGTTTGGTATGCTAATGGGACTTTGTCGTTGAAAGACACTAAACACTCATGTTGGATGCTTGAAGTCATTAAAACGCCTTTTTCGTGTAACAATCAGGCAGTTTATGCGCTGGTGCGGACGCTTGTTCAATTCCGATTTCATTTTTGCAAGTTTAATAGAAATATTTGCTTTAATATTTCTTAATCTCGGAGATCTTTTCCGTTCGGCAAAAAAACAAAGAAAAAACGTTCAGCAATCACGGCTAAAGAATATTTGTTTCCCAACTCGAACGCTTTCCGTGTCAAATGAGTAAAGAAAAATTATCGACAAGTCATAAATTTGCTTTTATCTGGCAACAAATTATGCTGCACTTCGTGTGACTGTAGCGTGATTTTTCGACCAATTGTGTGTTGGGAAGAAAGGCATGGAAAGAAGAAGACGTGAACTACGACCGAATAACTCTTTTCGGATGATTTCTCAATTAGCCGATTTGATTGTTTATTGACGATCAATTTTTCCATGGCAGAGTCGGTTTGGCGGCTGACAAATACGGTTCATGGCCGAGAACGTGCGGAATCCCCGTAGGACATTTGTTTTTACCCGTGTGCACCCATAATTAAGAGCCGTTATTGCACGCGTTCGAGGGAAATGTGAAAAATTATCGCTGTGAGTCTCGCAAAAACAGTTCACTCGGCTGCCTTTCTTGTGATTATGCTCTTCATCATTATTTGTTTTAAATTTATTGCCAAAAATCGTTTTCATGTTGTCCGTAATTTATTCAAAATTAAAGCGATTTTTACGGCTGATCATGCCCTCAAGCCACTCGTCAAGATCTATTCATGAAAAACACGAGAGAAAAGGCCGTTTTATGATGATGAATCAATTTTGGATTGGGTAGTAAATGGCAATTTCCCAGGCTGTCGTAACGATCGCCGAATCTCAAACCGCACAAAATTTCATTGATTTTTAAATGTTTTTTTTAGTCCCGTGGCTATTTCGATCGGAAATAATTTCCAAGCAAGTGTGCGGTCGTCTAATCGCCACAATTTTGATTGAATTTAATCGGTGAATGCTGAAAAATTTGCAAAACGTCTTCAGCAATTCAGCTTTAGTGACAAATTAAAGATTTATTGCAAGAAATTGTGGCCGAGGTTTGACGAGACGACTTTCTAATTCGGAGATTTAATCGTCGAAATTGATGAACGTCAATGACGAACTAAAAGCTTTTTTACAAAGTCACCGAAACCATTTAGAATTCTTCGAAAGCAGCTTCTCAAGTTTCTCGCTTCTTCCATCGAGGTCAAAGAGGTTTCGACTGACATTAAAACACTTTTGTGGGCATCCACGTTGACCTCAAGAAGTTGAATGACGAACCGTTGACAAGCAGCAACTTTCTTACGGTACATTTCAGTCTAAAATTATGCGGTTTTAATGAAGCAGCTAATGCGAAAGAACCTTTTTAGCCCCGGATTCGCAATCTCACCGCTTTGACTGCGAATTTCTAACGCTGCAAACCGTTACTAATTAACTTTTCTCCAAGATTTAAAATCCCTTCAAAAATAGAATGATTTAATTATCTCAATATTTCATCCATGAGAACGCCTGTCTCGACTTATGCATCGGTGCGGTGCACACAATAAAATCCCGCGAACAAAGATCCAGCCAGCTGAAGAACGGCGTCCAAAGCTGTGTGTTTATTTTCAGTGAAAAATGATGAATAATAATTTTTATACTTGTTCATTCTTTAAGGTACGGCAACGTCAACGACGAAGCCAAGAGAAAGACACATGTTTTGTTGTTGAGCTACACGAAATGACATTAATTTCTAGTCAACTAAATGGAACATGTTGTTAAACAAAGAACATAATAAATGTTTATGCTTTTCTTTCGCATTGCATATTCACGAAAAGCGGACACATGAGAAAGTAAAAAAGATAAAAGTGCAGAAAATTTTCGCAATTATCAATTTATTCTCGGTTTTGCGATTACGAGATTCAATTTTCTGCGTCAGACAAATTCTGAGGGAGTCTGACAGTTGTGCAACATCGATAATTGTTTGAAAATCATTTGGAATTTCGAGAAATTCAATTTAAAGTTTTGAACATAAAGTTATGCTGTTAGTAATGAAATTGCATAAAAATACAACCTATCAGTGCACTCAAAGTTCTCGAGTCCCATTACTTGCCGGCCGATCCCAAAAATCATAAATTTGTCACTTTCGTAATAATTTCGATTGAAAACAAACATAAAAAAGCAATTTATCAGATGATGACTAACGACAAATGATTTAAAATGCTTTTCCAACTCAAAAAGCCGTTGCGGAACTCAGCGAATGTGCTTTGTATGTATGCAACGCCCACCTGGAAACCTTGACCGAAAGTTGTGCAAAGAGTTAATGCATGATTATTTGTTTAAGTTGCGCTGTCGGTGCAATGGGCTGAGAGAGTGACTGGGTGACTGACGGTGATTAACTGTGAATGTCGGATCGTAATTCAATCCCAAACTACCGTTTCGCTAATGTCTCTATTCTCGTGACAAATATCCAAAGTTCATGGAACTTCTCGCGCCGTCGAAACATAGGAACGAGTCACGCTTGGCTGATCGTGTCACTTAGAATCTTTTCATGACCGTTCGCCTTTGACTTTATGACTCATAAACTGGTGTTTTTACGGTTGTTAGATTCTGGCACAAGACCACACGTTTCATTGCAGATCTCGCACAGACGCGAGAGATAAACATCTCCCCAATCGATCATAAAGAGAATCGCCGTGCATTGTAGCAAATCGTTCGTCTTGCTTTGGCTTTGATCTTCCGAGTGTTGATTTACTGCATATTTCTGTTCAATTGTTATGAATTATGCTGCAATTATGCAAAAGTCAATCAATAAATCGTAACAACATCGTCTCGCCATCTCTTCAGGGTGACATTCAAGCGAACGTGACTTTTAATAAAGTTTCTGTGTTCAATTGATTTGTCTTTCTCGTGGCTGCATGTCGTGAGATTTCCATTCTCTGCTCGGCGTTGTCACTTTTAATTTCAAATTTAGCAAAATAATTACAGCGTTTCAATTCTTTCTTCCATTAAGCAGCCCATTCGGCAGCTAAAAAGATTTATTGTGTTCGGATGGATAGAAAATTGTGTCAGGGACGGTCCGATTGTTTGAATTCAATTCCTTTTATTGAATTTGATTATGTTTTAGAATTCTACAGAAGCTTATTTGGCCACAATTACAAGTCAGTCTGGTATTTTATGGAATCGATTCAGAAAACCCTGAATCAAGTTATCAATGGCAATACAGCGGTGTGGATTTGGCAGGGAATGAATCAATTCGTTGATCTCAATTTGGGCTTAAGACTCGCGATTGAACTTACAAGAACGAATCAAAGGTTTTAGCAGTTGCTGTCAGTATTCAAAAGCCATTCAGAAACAATTCAATTTAATTCAACAACTTTTTTGAGTTTTACACTTTCGGAATAATGTTTAGAACTTAACAGTTTCAGATTATTGGTTTTTGGAATTATTGAATGAACAGTTTTGAAATGGACAACACGACCGGTTTTAGAAAATTTGAACGGTTTTGTATGGTTTAGCAGTCTTTAGCAGTCTTTAGCAGTCTTTATCCCATACAAAAATTCAAATTTTTCAAAAACGGTCGTGTTGTAAGCCTCGTCAGTTTTGACTTAACCAAATGTTCTACTTGAAGTCATGAAAACAATACGAAGTCCAACCCAACTTTCCAACGACATTCATCTTAAAACACAGGAAATCTATTTTTAATTGAAATATGTTGTCTTATGCACAATTCACATTCCTATAATGCAATTCGTTTTTCATTGCAGCTGAGAGAATTTTTAACATGGAAACTTCTTAAAAAACGAGTTAAAAGTGATTCATAGCAAACGGTGCTTCATGAAGCGCCGCCAGAAGTAAAAGGAGAATCTCAAGCTGATTTAGAAGGAAATTCAATTTGTTATCACCGTAACAAGAACAATAAAAGTCATGGCTTGAAAGTAGAGACGCAGGCGATGCAGACATAAATTACCTTTTGAACTTTTTCCGTAAATTTTCCCCGCTTGATCATCTCAGCGATTTGGGCGTTCATCGTTCCTTTTTCTGTTTCCTACGAAAGTGATTCAGACCACACAATTTGATAATCGAGAAAAGATTCACGACATTCTGTGCCTCGCTGCACTTCTCTGTGTGTCTATTCGTCTAGCTGCGCTCTCGTGGAATGCACGATAGAGAAGAGAATAATGTGTTTCGTTATACCTGCCATGAGTGCGCTGGATTTTATGCCCTTCTTTATCTCTTTGTGGACACTCCGATAAACGAGAATTTTCTGGGACAGCAATGAACGTGAAACCAAAATTTGTTTGTCAATAAAAAGTGAATTTAAATTTTAAATTGCTTCATCGATTAAACTGCAGTTTGTATGTAAATCAACGTGAGTCCGAGAAGTTTCATGGTTCCCTTTAGATTTAATGGTTGTCGAGCGTTCAAACTTTCTTGTAGTTTTTTGTGTGCGGAGATCGTTAAGCAATTCAATTAAAAGAAATAAATTGAGTTTAATTCCGCCGCCGTAGTTGGTCGTCGATTGACAGCACAGCACTTTTTGGTACCATCATGTTCCATGCGCTTAATTGTCTTTAAACTGAAGAAAATTGTTCTCGTGATCCAGTTTAGTCTCTGCATCTTTAAGCGATAATCGTTTTCGTTTAAATCATTTTGATTTATTGTCTTTTAATTAAATTTGACGTTTGTTTAACATTCTTGGTGATTAAGTCTAGTGGAGTCATTTTTTGTCTCGAATTTTGTTTTCTTTCTGTGTCAAATTCAAATTCAGATCAGATTTTCGAACGAAAAGTTGATTTTTAAAATTTATTTTCATTAACCTTGACAAAGGCTGACATGCTTTCAATGCATTTGTAACAAGCAAGCATTGGTGTAGGCGTTGTTGGTGACTTTGAAAGTTTAACAAGTGCGTTGTTAGTGGACAACATTCGTCGAGATTGATAACTTTGACAATATTTATTTAAATGTTTATTAAAAAACTTGTAAAACAAAATATTTTCTTGTTACAACTTAGTCACTTTCTACGCCACTGCATTGAAGATAACATTCTTACGAACATATTTTAAAGTCTTCAAACGCCTCTAGTTAGTTCAATAAAAATTTATTGCGCTTTCATGATGCAATGAAGAAATGAAGAGATATGAAAGAGGCTCACGAATAATTCTCAATTATCATGCATCGTATAATCAAATCATTTTCATTTCTGCATACTAATATCTTCTAGCTACTTGGCATTGCCACTCGGGCCGTAACTTAGAGCGTAGCGAGTGGAAGAAACCTGAAAATATGAATGTTTTCATTTTTGTAAATTACATAACTGTTCTTAGCATTTTACGATGATGCGATGCCTTCTCCGCCGATTCATTGTTGATGGTGGGACTTTAATTTCATACGCAGACGCGCGTTCGTTTGAGGCAGGCCTAGAATGTCTTAAATTTATTAGACATTTACGACGGAAATCATGAAGAAATGCGGCCTCGCGCGCTGAAAGTTATTAATTCAGGTTCTTTCTTCGTCGTTTGCGAGATGATCAGCAAGTATTCATCAAACCTTGATTGAGTTTTATGGGCGAGAATGAGAATTTGTGTGTTTATTTAGCTTGTTCTGCAAAAACTACAATTTGGCTGCAGATTAGCAGAACGATAAAACCAACAATGGAGGGAATTATCATCGCCATCGCAGAATTTTCTAATTTAATTAAGCAAATGTGGAGAAGGAAATCGCAAAATTTTCGCTGGAAATAATTAAAATGATCTAACCTAACGGAGTAGAATTACAGAGACACTGCCTATGAAGCGGATTGGCTTGATCCCAATCGATAAAGGTGAGATCGTAAGTTAATGGCTTCATTTCCAGCGTGCGCAGCGACTTTTTGAAGATCTTTTGTGCTTTGATCGATTGGCTAGTCGTTTTAAAAGGCAATCATGACCTAACGGGCTTGAAATGGCATCTGGGAGTCAGAGAAAGCATGTTTCTGTTTCTCCAGGAAATATGGGTTAATATTTCGACTGCCTAAAACTGCTCAATTGACTTTTACCTTTTTATGGAAGTTTTCAATTTAGAGATGAAAAATCGGAGTCGATTTCCGCGTTGTTCCAACTGAAGATGTTATTGATATGAATAAATCACCAGCAAGTTCAAGTTCCAGGTTCAATTGAAGAAACTTACCATGACTGATGATTTCAGAAAAAGGTGCGACAAAACCAACTCGCATGAAACTTTCAGAAACTTTTTCGACTTTCATTCAAAAATCGATTTGTTTTCTGAAAAAACATCGAGGCGATGAAACAGAAAAACATAAATAAACACAATTTAAGTCTTTTTCCGAGAACGTAAAGTCGAATCAAGAGAAATAAAGTGTTAAAAAGCCGTAAAATCAATCTTAATCCCCCTTTGATACCGTCATAACAGATGTCAAGCATTTAGATTGCTATCGAGTGCTGGCACAAAGCGTCATCTTAAGTAGAACTCAGCCCAGCTTCGGGGCTTAATTAAATGAAAAAATGTGTTAGAATACACCGATTCTCAGCCCACGAAGACTCCACGATGCATTCTTTCTTACAATGTTGCCATAATTCCGTCGAAACAGGTTTCAGATCCCGGGGTTGATAAAGCAGGTCATGATCATCGCTGTCTTTAAAGATTATTGCTGTTCGTGTGTGAAGAGATTTCAAGAAAACGTTGCAGCACAGAAAGTGAAAATTATTGACGGTTACAAAACAACCAAACGTGGTTTATCAAGCGTCGAAACGTCCTTATCTTTCTTATCGCACGTTTGTGATTGTTTAATTTGTTTTATCGCATTTTTTCAGTTTTTTGGTTTAGTAGTAAGTTAAAGGCGACCATGAAGTGTCGAAAAATGTCTCTCAAGCTAGTTTTAAAGATTTCTGCGGTCGCTGGCTCGATAGTTCTGCTTATATACTGGATTTATTCAGGAACTTTGCACTCGCCAGCAAATCGCTATCGGTTATTGAACACTTACATGAAACACAGTGGAGATAAAAGTGACACGAAGTTTATTCTGTTCTACAACAATTACTTCGAAGATCCGTTCTGGCGGATGGACCGAGATACCTGCAATGCCACGTATCTCAAGCAACTCAAGTGTCCAAAAACCAATTGTGTCTTCACAAGTAAAAAGAATCTTTTACAAAACGTTGAAAAATATGACGCAATTGTTTTCCACGCCGCTGAGTCATGGTTTCATAGCGATGTGCCCAAACGAAGAAGTCCACACCAAGTCTACATCATGGCTTCGAAAGAGTAAATCGAGTAAAATTCAAATTAAACTAAGACTTTTTCGATCGCTAGAGTTTTCTTCAAAAGTGTTTGAATCAAGCGTGTAGTGAATCATAAATTAGTGAACATCTGCTTTCTTATCAGAGAATTTTCTGATAAAATTGAAGTTTCAGTGTCTGTTGATATTTACGCAGGCATTAGTCATTGTAATCGTTTATCGAATGCAACTTTTGTTTAAATTTCGATCAAAAGTCACGCAAATTGTCTTCAATGTACAAACAAGCGATCATTGACTGAATTTTAAACTTCGCAGATCACCCGGTGAAATAAAACGTGAAATGGGTCAAAACAACGACTTTTACAACTTAACGATGACTTATCGATTGGACTCAGACATCGGCTGGCACTATGGCACAACAACAGATCTTGCGTCACGTCATGTTGTCGCACCAAGCATCAACGTCAACTGGAAGGAACCAGATGAAAACTTCGAAGGTATTGAAATCACCAAAAAAAGTTTTAGTTTATCCAAAAACTAATTCGAAACTTCATTTCAGACGAAACAATTCTTGAAATTGTAAATCGAAAAACTAGAATGGCAGCTTGGTTTGTGTCGCATTGCAACGTGATTTCTCGACGAGACGAGTTGGCGAAGAATCTTCAAAAGTTCGTTGACGTTGATATCTTCGGAAAGTGTGGGAACTTGACTTGTGAATACAAGTCGAGCAAGTGCGATGACATGTTGAATGAATCTTACAGATTTTATCTCGCTTTTGAGAACACTTTGTGCATCGACTACTTGACGGAGAAGCTCTTCAACACTCTTTCGCATTTCATCATCCCTATCGTGTACTCTGGGGCGGAAATTTCACGTTTTCTGCCACCAAAGTCGTACATCAACGTAGAAGATTTCGATTCAGCCGAAGAACTTGCGAATTATTTGAAGTTTTTGACGAAACATCCCGAAGAATATGTTAAATACTTCTGGTGGAAGAAACACTACAAAATAAAAAGCATCGACGACGTCGACTATTGCGCCATTTGCCAGAAACTCAACGAACCCAACTTCTCTTCAAAGCTACAAGTTTATCACAGCATCAAAGAGTGGTTTTATCGCGATGCTTGTAGAAATCCAAATATTAAAATTTTAAATAATTGAAGATGAGATTGTTTGCGTTTGATTGAATTAAAATTAATATCTGATGAGTTTGGTTGAGAACATCAACATTGTAAGCATGGAAAGAATGATCAAAAACATATCGTGAATGGAACCGCCCTGAAAAGTTTGTAGTTTGATGGGGTCGTTAATCATTGATGTCACTTGAATGAAGAATAAATTATTGAAGGCACCAAATCAAGAAAATTGAAGCAAAAGCATAAAAAAAATTAAGTTTGCAATTTCAACTGTGACATCACTGACCCAAACCCACAAGTACATTGATATTTCTAATGAACTTCTTAAAAACCACTTCGTAGCAACAAAAGTTTGCTTTTGTTAATGTTTCTCCGAACCACTTGCATCATTTCTAAACTGGAACTCGAGTACTGATTCAGTTTTACGTTTTGTTTTCTTCTTTCTTTCTTGGCCCGCAAGAAATTAATCTTAAAAGCGTTTTGATAAATCACTTATGTGTTTCATGGACAGGCAATCAGGCGAGTTGAATTGAAGCAGATTAATGCAAGTTAAATCGCCTTGAACCTGCTTGTCTTTTTGTCTTTGGTATAAAAAAATGCTTGAATGCAAAAGAGAGAACTTTTTTGGTTGACTTTGACGAAATTATTGCACTCACTTTGCAAATTTTCTTTTTATGATTATTTTACAACATTTTGACACCGAACAAGAAAAAGCGGCGAAAAAGGCAAACGTAGGAAGAATGATGATTGACTTATGTGTAGAGACAATGACTTTCCGCAGAAAGCGTCAACAACAAGAACAATCGCAGCTTTGGCGAGCCGAGATAGAGAAGTCAAAATCTCGTTCTGAACGCAACACCATTGAAACGAATATGAATTAAAGTTACTTACTGGGAAGAAACCAAGCGCATTGTGGAAACATCTTAGAATACTGAGAATGAACAAGACAACAAGTAAATAGACATTCAACTTGAAAGGGTATAATTTGAACATTAAAATCAACATGAAATAGCAAAATTGCAATCGCTTTGCAAGGCGACGACACGATGGGACTTGAAGATTTTCAAGTCTCCAGCACTCGATCAAACATTTTGCAAGAATGAGTAAATAACTTTTTAAATTGTGGTTCAATTGGCAGGGGATGTCACGTAGGAACTGCAGGTATTCTTGGTGTGAGAAGAGCTTTTTGTTGTAGAAATGACCACGGACTCTAATGTTTACCAGAATTTGTCTAAAACTTATTGGTCTACAAAAAGGTTATCCAAAACTTAGGCTTGATCATTTGTTGAAGGAGACATTTCAGTCGACTTATTTTTAAACAATTCTCTTTGGAATATAACAGATCAACAATTTTTTGTCATATGTAGATTTGTTTTATTCGCGATATTTTTCTCTAGACGTTCTCGAAGTAGACGTTTTGGCATTGAAGACTTCAGAAATTCCCGTGTTGTTTCGATAAACAATGTTTACTTCGAAAATAATTTGTCAAAACATGCACTACCAAGCGATGTCACAGAGATTCCATTCTATTGCCATCTCAATTTATCTCGGGAAAGGGAAACATTATTAAAAAGTTGTTTCATTTCCCGTTGTTGCCTACAGTCAAATCTTCAAGACAAATTTCTTTCCAAATGCAAATTTTTGAGCAGAAAAAAAAGCTAAAAGCGCGATCGCACAAGGCCAGTACTCGTTTATCTTAATCAAAAGTAAAAGCATGTAATTAAATTTTCACGACTTGAGCGAGACTAAAGATTGAAAACAAAGTAAAAACTGTTCAATGAATTCACCTTTTTCAGCTCGCCCATTCACAGTCGCTTGATTTCAATTAAATATAAATTCATTGAATGTTTCAATTAACAATCGTCTCAGCATAAAAATCATCACGAGAGTCTTCAACATTCAAAATTGCATTAAAGCGCTTTTTCATTATGTTTCTTTAATCGTTAAAACAAACATTAGACTTTGTCGAGTGTTTGATGTGCAGTTTGCATCGTGCAATATTTTTAATATTTCTTGCCCATTTTCGACTTGTAAACGGGTTTCAAGCTTAATCATAGCGCAG